>JABCMJ010001807.1:0-50200 GCA_014822125.1 Arbutus unedo
TACACCATTTCTTAGCAAGCATTCTTGACATGTTTAAGGAGCAAGCAGAGGGTTTGACCAATTTTGACCGTGGACCTATGTTGTTATATTGGATATTCAATCAGCAGCGTATATGACTTATGGTGTGATTTTGGTCATTGTAGATTAAGTTGTGTGAAACTGAAAGAAATGGAGTTTAGGTGTAGCCGTCGTGCTAACCATTGATGTAATGAAAGTTGATGTTATGGCCGACGTGTCGATAGATTGATTAATGAAGCCGTCGTGCCAACCGTTGCACATAGATAAGTTGTCGTACTTCAAATTGTAAACAGTGAACTGTATATGACTTTGGTGAATACGATAGGGACACTAATTCAAATGCCATTGTAATACGAAAGCAGAGGATGTTAGGTGATTATTATAAGTAGTGGAACATATAGTGAACAAATTGGTTCATTAAATGGATAAATGGATAATTGGTGGCCGTTGAGCCAAGTTTGTTGACCGTCGTGCCTAGTGTTGTGTTCTGAGTCGCAAGTTTGTGTTCTATATGGGTTTGAGTCTCATTGGGCATCGTCTCGTTTGTTTAAGGACCCTAACTAGGAGATTGGTGTATTCGATTGGAGGTGACTTCGAGGTGTATCTACATCGATAGCTCCGGGCCCGAAGGAGTATCAGTCTTGTCTTGGGCGACCTTGAACCAGTAAAGGAGAAGCAGCTAAGGATCGTTAGTACTTGACTCGGCGAAGCCACTTATTTGGTCGGGTCTAGTTAGAGTGAAATAGGTATTGACTCAGGTAGACGATAGAAGGTAAGGACTTGTCAATATCAACTGAGTACTCTACACTGGATAGTCGAGTAAGAAGAAATACCGAGGAAAAATAGTATTCTTAGAAACTTAAAATAACGAGAGTATAATGAACTTATGTGACTTTATTTATGCACTTAAACGTTTTCCATGAATTACATGACTTGTTGTGTATTTGTGTCCGTGGGTTGATTTTTTCGTGATTTTTTCCTACTGAGTTTCACAACTCATTCGGTGCATCTGCTCTGCCCCTGGTGTTTCGTACCAGATGTTGCGGAGCAGCCAAAGTACCCTCCCGAACATGAAGAGCCAGTGCCTCTAGAAGAGGATTACAGTGGTGTTTATCTACCCTACCCTACCCTTAGTAGCTCTGTTTTATTTTCAAAATGAAGAAATGTAAACCCTAAGGGATATTTATGTCATTTTTGCACTAATTAAATTTTGTTTTATCTTTATTTCTGTCATTTTTTTAAGGGCATTTTCATAATTTATAATTCAAATGGTTTAGTAATTAAATAAAAAAATTTAAATAATGTTGTGAAAAATCGAGGTTACAATCCGTTCCGCCTTGTATAATATAGTTTGCTTCGGCCGGCCAAACATTATGAACTTCCTAATTAAGCATACTAGTTTTTGTAAGAATACATGAATGTGTGACATACTAAAAAGGTTTGAACGGTTAAAACCGACGATATTGTACACCATAAGAACAAGTGGTTACGATAATGTTGAGCATGTATCTTCGTGGCATCTCTAAATTTGTGTCAAAATGTGTACTGAAATGTGCATCATAAATAAGAAATCCGATATTTGTATGTTAAGATATTATTAACTTATGTCTACTTAGAGATTTTATCATCTTTTTTTAACAAATTAATTCTAGAAACCCTTTAAAATAAATGTCATAAAGAAAAAGTGAACCTTTTTTTTTCTTCAAATAATTTGAATTTAGATTTAAATAGGGGGATTCATCTATTGTTAAAACTTATCACACAACCTAACACTGTAAATTAGCAAAATAATAATACACACATTAGAGTACACCCATCGAAGATGCTCTTAAGGAATTTTGTGTATTAGTATTTATTAATTTGACTTTGAAATTAAAACGTGTGCTATTTTTAAGGAAAGTAAAGAGAGAGAGAGATCAAAATTGTTATTTGAAATGAATTCTCTTTTTATAACTAGATGTCAAACGCTTGTCCCATTGATTAAGAGGGGGGACGGGGGCATTAGCTACATGGACCATTTTCTTTCTATTATTGTCGGTGTTTTTTTTTGATCGAATCTGAATTCTTTATTATAAAAGGCAGACAAAGTCCGAGGACTGTTATTCTAATAGGCCAGCGGACAAAATGAGAAGAGAGTCCCAAAATCACACCACCACGGTTAAAATTAAACATACCATATAAACGCTCAATCACTCTACAAATCAACATATTCTTAATATACAAATTGAGTTTGACGTTTTTTTTATTTTTGTCATGTAAAATATATTTTAATTAAGAATTTTATTTTTGCAGTTGGAGATTCTGTAATAATTTGAACTATTTTTTTTTCAAGGCAAAGCTATTTTTTAGCTTTCGATAGTAGTGTTTTGTCAAATTTTGATAAATTGCTCCAACATGCCAAAGTCATTTTTATATTAACCCATCACTTGAATGACTTTATAGAGATTTGAACCAAAAATTAACCACACACAAATCTTAATGTGACAATAAATGACTTTGACATTTATTGTGTCAAATTTGACAGGAGAAATGACAAAATTATTTTTGACTTGAAAAATGACTGACCATTAATTGTCATTTTTAAAATCTCTAGCCCAATAACGATTATTGATAAATACTCTAAGGGCTTGTTTGTTAAGGATTATAAAAAAGTCCATTGCTTATCACCTCGGATATACCTACCCAATTTGTCATATTCGGGATTTCTGTATTTCTTTAAATCCCGAATATGATATTCGAGATACTATTCTATTCCCTGGAGGAAGATAAAATTACCCTACCCATCTCGCTATCCATATCTAATGCCTTTTTATATCTCTTTTTTATTTACGCAATTATTGTTATTAACTACGAGAATGTCATCTAACTATTCATATCTACCATATCTTTCTTCTCAAAAAATACCCTACTATAACTAGTTATAGTAGATTTTATACATGCAGCTTCAACCCAGCTCTAGTTATTGGTTTAAACAAGATACGATTTATTTGAAATTCATCTTTAAAATGAACAGTTCATAAAAAGAAATTTTTTTGTGGGATTCCAGGTATTCTATAATTCTTTCCTGCGTGAATTGCCAATTCTTGGTCATTGAGATTCATAGGCCATTTGGATACTTATCGAATAATCAACTAAAACAAATTCTCTATAATTATTCACCAATCTATAATAAATCTCATGATCTTCTACTGTATTTATCATATCTTTTTAAAATTTTGAACGTTAAGAAACGGGCTATAATAGTCACAGGAAAAGCAAACGGGCTATAATAGTCACATGTTGTGTAGCAAAACGAGTACGTTGTGCAGCAAAATAATGCCGTTTAAACGAAGACTCTTATCAGGCAAAATTTGCCCAAAACAAATTTTGTGCATCAAAACTACGTCGTTTTAGCGCACAGCAAACTCCAAGTCCCAAGAAAAGAGGTAAGAGAGTTTTGGGGTTTGAAGAATTTGACCCATTTTCCAACTTGGGTTTGCACGCATGGGTTCCAAAACCTAGGTCATGAAACAGACAAGAAGGGTTTCAAACGAGGGCTAAAATTTGGAAAGTTGCACTAACTTTGTAGGTCCCCAGTTGGGCATTTGACTCCAAAGATTTTCAGCCCTCTCATTCATACCCTTCATTTATTATGACTCATTCCTTTGTCTCCAACAAGCAGACATGGTTAGCAAACTTAAGCACCCACTATTTGAAAAGTGGGGGTACCCTCTTAATTAAGCAATGAAATGTCAAAAGTAGCCATAGTTTGGGCTAGTTGACATGAGGGATAGACAAGGACATTTTGGTCCTTTAACCAAAAGCATGTACACTAGAATCCAAAGCTTTTTAAAATTTCCCCATTTCCTTTTGGGAACTTTTGCGGCTTTGTGGCATTTTCCAATAATTTGGAATTTAGGAATTTCATACTCCAAAGTCAGAAGATCATAAGGATTGACTAGTGCATTATCTTGATATATGTGATGACCTGAAAGCCCCTCCACTCCTCTTAATTTTTTTTTTAGACTGTAGTGAGCCAGGTTGGCATCAGTTTGGGCTATAGTATGGATCGAGTCCAATAATTTAGCAAGTTTTATTTGGCCGAATCGAAACCCAACGTGACAAATAAGACCTCGCGCAACCAGCCGATCTAATGAGCACGCGTCATGTGAGCCGTGCTGAGTCAAGACCATATATGTCAATCTAGACGAATATGGTCTCATTCAATTTTCACCTGGCATCTAGATGGCTCGATCGCTGCATGTGGCGTTCGAGCTGGAGCTCGGTACATCATGCATGACATCAGGATAGAGACAAATACTTATTGACATCATTGGAAAACGTGCTCCGCACATATTGGCTTAGAGCCTAAACCTTGTTCGTATATAAAAGATGACTTCATGCGAAAAGTATGGCACATGCTATTTACCCTTTCAACGGTACTTTTCATTGTCCTTTCTGATTCACCTACTGACTTATGCATCAGAGTATTTTTCGATTAACATCAGTCAATAAGCATAAACTGGTTCTGACTTTTACAATATACAAAGAGATCTGGAGACTCTTAGATTGAAATTTGACCTAGACGACATCCGGTAAAGGGTAAGCACTAACAAGTTCTAACAATATATATATATATATATATAGCTATGCATATTATAGCAGGAGAAGAAGCATCTCACGCCTTGCGAAGGGGGTTTTATTTGCATGTGTTATGGGTTCGAGTTTTGTCACGTAGATGACTTCTACAGCCACTTAATGTGCAAAAAATAAAATTAAAATAAAATAAACACAACCAATTCCTGTTCAAATAATAAAAGCTTCTTGCTGAGGTCATGCAAGTAGTTGAACTGCCCCTCTCTTACAGTTTGGTGAACTTTTACCAGTAACCAGTTTACCATGGTTGAGGAATATACAAAACACACCTATAACTCATTCCCCAAGCTCGTTAAACAAGCTGTTTGCCTAACATCTGTATGGATAGATACAGATACAGGATATAAGTACAATATAGATATGAATATACGATAAAATTTTTAAAAAATAGAATACAGATACGGTTCTGATAAGTTGAAAGAATACTCGGAAACACATCTACAAAAAATGACACGTATTCACGAGTATCAGACGAATAATAGTATCTAATACAAATATAATTCACATCTAAAAGTATCCATACTTCATAGTTGTCTAATAAGATCAGAATCAGATGTGCTGACATCAAGGCTGAGAGCAAACTATGAGGGCAAAAAAGTCATGATGTCCTAGAAAAGGGAGACAAACAAGGTGGAACTGTTAATAAAGTAAAATCTTGTGAAGTTGCTAAACAATATTTTACTGAAAGAGAAACAAGAACTACCCACTCCTAATGCCATTTTCTTTTTTTTTAGGTTTTTTCAAATTTCCTTACATCAAGTTTGTAGTTTATTTGGCAATCAAATGAATGAACGAAAATAAAATAATGTCCTATAAAAAAATTAATTGACTTACACACTACCATGGTTAAATTTCGTGTTAAAAAACTAATGGGAGAATAATTATGGATTTTCTCGAGTCTCAACAACTCGAGTTGTTTCATGGCGTTTTATAGCTTTTAAAGATGAATACAATACACTTAGGATCATAGCTCCTTTTGAGCTATTCATCAATTTGTAGCATTTTATAACGTTGTTTCATATATTCGATACGATGAATTTCTATGAAGTAACACGGCCTAATCGAATATGCACCAATTACGTTAATGAGGTCATATTTATGGAGATATGTAGGCATTCACACCAAAAGAAAACTCATATTATCTGTAAAATCCAAACACTAGGCAACAGAAATGGATAATAGGGATAATCAGTTAAAGAGGAAAATTTAAATTCAAACACGTAAAAAGTTCATAAAAGATATCCTAATAAGACATAAATAAAACATCATATACTAAGTATAATATAGTCACAATAACAATTTCAAATACACGAGTATATATCTATTTCACAAATATATGTTTTTCTGTTAGAACTTTTCAAGAAATAGATATTCCAGGTTGACTTTCACCTTACTTATCTCTCATCAGACGGTATAAAAAAGTGATTATTCGTCCTCCTTAACTGCAGTAATATAGACCCTGGTGAAGCTTTTATTGCCCAGTTCGTCTTTTCAGTCTCTTTCTCAACTTGTCTGTCTCCTTCATTTTCTAGGACTTTCTACTTTTTTGTTTTAGAGCCTATGGAGTAGGGAGTATGAAGTATCTTTTGAATCCTAAATTGCAACTCATTACAAGACCTGAGGGGAGAAGAATTTCACAGAACTTGAAACTGATTATTCGAGCAATTAGGCTTTCACTCGTAGCAATCAAACAAAGCCAATAATTTCACACGTGGGGTAGTTTACTGTAGCCTTAATGAAAGATTTTCCCATTAGGCTTCAATAGTCAAATGGTAGTTAACTTTTAATATTCTCAACAGGGTCGGTGGGCCCCCCATTTCTGACAGGTAAGGAATCTCCATAAGATCCAAAATATCCCCCCTACCACTGACAGGTAAGGAGTTCAAATCTGACAAATAGAATGATGGGTCAGAGATCCTGAGAAAGAAAGGAATAGAAACTCTTTTGGATACCAAGAATTATTGATATTATTCATTCTTTTGCAGATGGTTTAACATAAAAACAATTTCAAGAATGATTACTTAAAAATATTGCAACAAAATATAAGTGGAAATATACGTGGAAGGAGGTTGAAAGGAGGGTGAAATCGGTTCGATTCGAGTATTACCCGTAAACAGTTTTGAGTTTGTAGTCTTATTGAGATTATAAATTTGGATTTTAACAAACCCCAAATGGGTTCATAATGGGAAGTGAGGATCAGTACAAGTCCACGGCCTTGACTTGTGTTCCTTGGGAGCTGAGAGAGAGAGAGAGATTAATTTAAGGTTCTTCCCTAAGTCTTCTTGATTTTGGCACAACACATTTTCCAGTGCAATAATCCAGAAAAAGTGGCTAAGGCTTCGGAGTCAGACCCCTATACAGGAAGCATAAATTGGCTTTGAACCAAGAGAAAATAAATCCGGTGTTCTTTTCTTGAGTTTGTGCCATTGAATTCCTTCACACCTTATATTTGGTTCAAAAACAAAGATACCCAAGTGTTCAGTTTCTTGACTTACAACTCAAGTTTTAGTTTTGCATTAGAGAGAGAGAGAGAGAGAGAGAGAGAGAGAGAGAGAGAGAGAGAGGAGAGAGAAGAGATGGATGAGAAGAGTGATATGGATAAGGCAGATGATATCATGTTACCAGGGTTCAGATTTCACCCGACAGATGAGGAGCTTGTTGGGTTCTACTTGAAGAAGAAGATTCAGCAAAGACCCCTTCCTATTGAACTGATTAAGCAAGTGGATATCTATAAATATGATCCATGGGATCTTCCAAGTAAGAACATTCAAACACCCTAAACTTGCTTCTATTATCTTCTTCATCATCCTTATAACTAACAGAATCTACTTCCTTAATTTTTACCAGAGCTGGCGTCTACCGGGGAGAAAGAATGGTACTTCTACTGCCCGAGGGATCGAAAGTACAGAAACAGCGCGCGGCCAAACCGTGTCACAGGAGCTGGTTTTTGGAAGGCCACGGGAACAGACCGGCCGATTTATTCCTCTGATAGTACCAAGTGCATTGGTTTGAAGAAGTCACTTGTTTTCTACAGAGGCAGAGCAGCCAAAGGACTCAAAACTGACTGGATGATGCACGAGTTTCGACTACCTTCGATCTCTGACTTTTCATCACCTAAGAAAAGTTTGGACAAACACCTTCCTGCAAGTGTATGTCTGTTTTTTGAAGTGTCCTTCACTTTTATATGGGTTTTTTTGTTGATGCTAAACTGTTATGTTTTCATCGTTGTTGCGTGCAGGACACATGGGCGATTTGTAGGATATTCAAGAAAACTAACTCCATAGCACAAAGAGCAATTTCTCATTCCTGGGTATCTCCAGTACCAGAAACTACAGCATCTGATATACTAAACTTTGGTCCAAACTCTACTCATTTAAGTTCAGAGACCCTCTGCTCTTGCACAACCGAAATCGGATCAGCCACCGTCCAGTTATCCAATAACTATGACTTACAGCCGGCCTCTACTGCCGGTTTTTGGCCTCTAGATGTTCCCTCCTATAAACCCATGAATCCAACAGTTTCAAAGTCATTTCCTTTCCCAACTGGCTTCCTATTTTCGCCTCTCGAAATGTCAGACCCCATCACCAAGAACACACTTGATTCATCTTCCGTATTCTTCGATCCGTTCCCTGCATTAATAGGGGATGTTAGCAAAATCTCCAGGAGTAATACAGGCTTTGAAGAACCACAGCAACAGTTCAACAGTTTCTCCATTAGTTCACAAGATATTCAAGGAAGCATAGGCAGTGGAGATGAACATATGGGTCTGAGGAAATATCCAAGTGAAGAAGGCCGAGGTGGTAACGGGTGGGGAAACTTGCCATCAATTTGTTTTCCTTTCAGTTTGCCTTCTGATCTAAATGATGCATGGAAGACCAGCCTTCCATGGGATTCACCCTCATGTCCTAGTGAGATGTCCACTACTTACCATGAGTAAATGGTATATACCTTATTGAATTTGATAAACAGGGTAAGTAGTTTACATCTCACGTTGGACTTATTTTCCTCGGTCCACATAGACAAAATATAGGATGCTTGCATCGAAGACGTATTCTGTTTACATTCTTGCTGTATAGTTTACATCTCACTTTGGATTCACCCCATCGAAGGTGTATTCTGTTTATCTCGTAACACCTTTTGGTATTCCAATTTCATTCAACAAACTTTCTGAATGTCTCGTGAGAAAAGTAAATTGATGTTTTGAAAGATGGTAATGTCCGAAGAAATAGGTGGGACATGGCATTGAAGCCACCTCATGCAATTGATTAAGTCCAATCAGATTAGTAACCTTGAAAGCAATATGATAGATACACATCCTCTTCAAATTTGCAAGGCATTTATTTATGCAGAGCCTTGTTTATTTGAGGGTGGAGCCAGAAGCAGGTAAAGGAAGTAAAAGCCACATCAACTTATACCCAGCTTCAACATAACCATTTTTTGGAAGAGACTGAAACGATCACCAAAACCCACAAAAAGAACCATGCTTTTGCAGCATCATAAACCACCCAATTGAGAACCCATTTCACAATTCATTTTATACTCTGTAATCGAGGGCCTAGCAATCAAAACAAATCACATGTATTGAAGAATAATAATAAGAAACATTCGGTAGGCGTAACCTCCCGGGTGCTATCTAGGACTTTGCTCTGATTCAATTGTGATCCCTGCAAGTGGGTGGAGGGTTTGGTCTCTAAAAATTAGTCGCGGTGAACAAAAAATTGATCCGAACACTCTGAGTTATCAAGAAAAACAAGTTCAGTAGGCGTAAATGTGGTTCAAGGGACAGTAATTTCGTCGAACACAAGGAGTGCGTCATCCACTCCGATGCTAACCCGTTTAGTAGGTATTCTTCTGGACTACGTGGTGATTTCAACGTGATGCTCCGATGAAACTGTATCATCGTATCTTATTATTAAATTTAGGATTACTACGTAATTTATTAAAATATAATATTTTAAAAGTATTGAATAACATAAGAAATCAGTCTGGCTTAAGCTAATTGGCCGACCAATTTATTTCACGGCCCACATTAACCACCGACAAATGAAAATTAATAAAAAGAACATTACCAAGATTTGGAATTTAAATGATTGGTTTTATCTTAAATCTCACCTTCGAATTGTCCAAGTGTTGTCAACTTTTATTCAATAAGTTCATACGATAGTTTATTCCTTTTCTATTTGGGGTTCTTATTAATGGAGGTGAGATTGATCATTCAAAAATTATTCAAAAGTTTCTCATTCCTTCCATTTTAGATATAGTCAGTTGGGAGTTAATTTCCTTTGTTATTATTTCATTCTATCGATTGCTAGCAGAGTTCGGGTCACCAAGAGAGAGAAATAAAGGACTTGATCATTAGAGAGACAAGCAGGTGTTAAAGTATTTGATCAAGTGAATTCAGGAGATAGGCTTTTTTTTCCTCATAAAATCAAAGACGCTCCAAGACAAGATACAACTGTTAGGAAAATGATATGGATAATAAAACTTGACAAGATTCGAGTTGGCCTTTTTCTCTCTCGTAAAAAGTTTGGTTGCTCTGAACATCTTGAGTTATTGGAAAAAAACAATAGCTTTTACCATGATGTTAGATTCAATTTCTGATATAAAGTACACAACAAATGGTGTAGACTGTGACAATAGGTATATCTATATTAAGCAACTATGTAATAAGATGCACATGAAGTCAAGATGGCCGAGTTGGTCTAAGGCGCCAGTTTCAGGTACTGGTCCGAAAGGGCATGGGTTCGAATCCCATTCTTGACATTCCCCTTTTGCCCTTTCTTGCTCATCCTCACTTTCTATGGAGCAAAAGTTATATTTTCAGGAAAAGTCTAGATAACAAAAAAAAAAAAATCATCGGAGAAACGTTTCCGAATTTAAAATTAAATGCCATGATTTATTTGAATTTGGAGATGTTTTTGGATTTTTTTTTGATATTATAGCATTTTTCGTATTTTAATCATTTTCCAACGACGTAAGAACTTATATGAGAAAGGAATAAGTCATTAGAAAGGCTATGTTTTGCTCATGAATTTACAAAGCATTCTTATAAATAGTAGAAGATCTGATTTTTTTTTTCAAGACTACTACTTTAGATTTATTGCTAACGTAGTAAAAAAAGTATTGTTAATTGATGGTCCGATCCCTTAGCACAAAGGGTATGCGTTGAGGTGAATCTTCTTTACGAAAACCCTAATAGAATTTGATTAAATATGAGACAATACGAAAGAAGATGACAGAAAATCATCTACGAGAAACTACAAGTTTTGTATGCCTTGTTCAAAAGAAGATCACGAAAAGTAAAACCACAAATTTCGTTTGAAAAACTCCAAAACCCTACATAAATTCAACTTTTCATCACCATAATGCTCTTTTGCTGTATCCTTCTTTCCATTGCTTCGGAATGGGGTGGCCTGGCCTTCCAAATAAAAGGCCTATTCATATGTCCGCGCGGGTCTCTTCGTCATTGGCCCCACTCGTGTATGTCAAAAAGAAGGGTGCTTCTATTTTGTGACCTTGGATCTAATTTTATCCATAAATCCAAGTTCCAAATACAACATTACAATGGTTTTTTGGATCACGTGAACAATTTTGATTTTTTTTTTTTTATAACCGAGATATTAAGTCACTTTGAGAAAAAAATTGTTCCATCAATCAAACATTCAGGTTTGTGTATTAAATATTCTTCTTCATAGTGGCGGAAAGCATACACAAAATTTTCTTCATAGTGGTGGAAAGCTCCCAGTTCATAAATTCCAGTTCCACGGGACACCATGGACTGCAAAATATACAGAGCACCAAAACGACGCCTTTTGAGTGCATATTTGAACGGCTAAGATGGCAGAAACATTTTGAATGCCAAATCGACAACATTTTGGCGCGCAACGTACAATATTGTGCAATGCGCACAACAGAATCTCTGGTTCCCAAAATAAAAACTTGTGCAGCAAAGACAACCATCCAACACACAAAATCAGTAATCATAATAACTTGGGCTGATACATTAGATAACAAGAACTCCGTCAAAGCGCCAAAACAAAATAAAAACTAGACCTCTAAAGATCTGTCGACAAATTGAAGAAGATGTTCTCAAGTAATTAGACTATGGCAAACTGAATTCAAAGACATTCCTCCCAATTTTGGGGACAAGTTCTTCATTATCATCATCATCCAAGTGAAATTTCCTTCAAGCATGATATAAGCTGAAAGAAACTCCTCCAATTTAGCTTTTTGAAGCTTGCTTCTCCTTTGCCTTCTGGATCTTCAGAACCTTTTTCACAATCTTTTGCTCCTCAACCAAGAAGGCCCGGATGATCCTACAACCAACCAAACACGAGGAGAAAAGATAAATATTAGCCTAAAAAATATTCAGTAACTTCTGAAAATCACAGAATCCCATCATTTCAGTGCACTGAGTTACCTCTCTCTGACAGCACCTGCAGATAATACACCACCGTAGGCACGGTTTACAGTCCTACGATTCCTGGACAATCTAGATCTCTTGTATTCAGCAGGTCTCAAGTGAGGAATCTGTGAAAAAATCAAAATTGGAAATAGATTTGATGCCACTTTCTTAAAGATCTTTAATGATGCTGCTAACACATGACAACTAACTTCACAGCATTCACAGCTGAACTCATAAAGCAATTTAATCAACAATCAAATAAACCAATTAAAAGGAAAACACTCACAAAGCTAACCATTTCAGGTGAAAGACAATGATCAGATCATGTTTAGAGCCGCAAAAATAATAAAAACTACACAACTTCCACCCCAGATACATCAACCCACTACCAAAAGGAAAAGAAGGAAAGGGGGGGTGGAACCGAAAAGGGCAGAAATAACAAATCCACATCGGAGCAAGCAGGAAAAGAGCAGCAAAACACATGCAAGGTAAGTGAATCTCCTTCACATATAATGGACGACTATCTATAAGATACTATAAAAAAAATCTGAAAAGTCTCATCCAATAAGCCTCAGACTGCTAAAACTTACTGCTAACAAAAACAAAGACCTATTCATTCATGGAAGCTACAAGAACAAAGGCCAATGCAGAATTACATACTTTGAAAGGACAACAAACTATAAATGAAGCCATGTAGAGCAAACAATCCAAACTTTCCATAATCACAACCTTAACACAATAATAATTGTTTTGGGAGATTAATACAGACCAAAGGATAACCATAAAATGTATGTCCAATTTGGAGAGGGACAGATTGATCTTTACCAGATCTAACAATTTTGACACACGTGTTAAGAAATCCCTCGTGTAAGACTCTCCCCTGCTTCTCTTGTTCCTCTTTCCAGAAGTATTAGGGACAATTTTAAACAAAGAGGCTTCTTTTAGTTTAAAGGATGTCACCACAAACAACTTTTTGGCCTTGTGACTTCTTTTTACCACTAAGATGTTAATACCCACCCCTATTCAGGAGTCATTTTGCCTTATAATACTATAGTGCGGAAACCTGTACTTCTGAACTACAGAATACCTCACTAGAATACGTTCCATAGCTAGTTTCACACCTAACAAAGGATGTCACCACAAACAACTTTTTGGCCCTTGTGACTTCTTTTTACACTAAGATGTTAATACCCGCCCTATTCAACAATCATTTTGCCTTATAAGAGCATCTCCAAGAAAGATGTCAAATTTTGAGGCATCAATTATTTCTGATGGCCTATGTGGCAATTTGACATCTTTAAATTTGACATTCAATTTTTTTTATCTCCAACAAAGATGTCAAATTGAGACATTTAAGGCAAAAAGACATTTAAAATTGGGGCATTTAAGGTAAAAAGACATTCGACACTTGATGTCAAATTTGACATCAAGTAGTCTTCTTTAATTGCCACATTGGATTGTCGGAGATGCTCTAATACTGTAGTGCAGAAACCTGTACTTCTGAACTACAGAATACCTCACTAGAAAACATTCCATAGCTAGTTTCACACCTAACAAAGAGGCTTCTTTTTAGTTCAAAGGATGTCACCACAAACAACTTTTTGGCCCTTGTGACATCTTTTTTACCTCTACGATGTTAATACCCCACCCTATTCAGGAATCACTTTGCCTTATAATACAGTAGCGCAGAAACCTGTACTTCTGAACTACAGAATACCTCACTAGAAAGCACTCCATATCTAGTTTCACACCTAACAAAGAGGCTTCTTTAGTTCAAAGGAAGTCACCACAAACAACTTTTTCTTTTTACCAGTAAGATGTTAATACCACCCCTATTAAGTAATCATTTTGCCTTGTAATACTGTAAGGCGTAAAACTGTACTTCTGAACTACGGAATACCTCACTATAAAACGTTCGATATCTAGTTTCACACCTAACACGGCCTTAATTTCACAAGTCCGCATAAATATCGCAAGTATACATTGAACCCAAGTGCCTCGAATTACAGATAGTGTCGCCGTGCCTCGAAGAGCGAGAAGGCAAGAAAGCACACTAGGAAGCTTTGCTAACCTATATTAACAGAAGTGCACAAACAAAATTGATTATTACGACCAATTATTGATCGTGCATCAATATTTGGCATACGATATCCTAATAGCCAAGCTAGTTTCCAAATATTGATGCACAAACACAAAACGATGACACATGACCTTATATGTGCCATATCTTTTCTTGTTCAGATAACGTAACGTGGTGGAATGTTACATTAATGAGTCCAAAAACAAGACATACCCCTTGGATTCTCTTTCCAGTTACAGGACATTTGGGTCCACTAGCTCTCTTCTTGGTGGTCTGATACACCAACTTCCCTCCTAAATTCATACACATTTAGCTCAAATGAGAAATCAAAACAATCATTTCAACGTTTCCCGAAGCAGAGTCGCAAACAAATTTTAGGAATTTCATCCAATCAGATACCCCAGAAATCAAAACATCTATTGGTGGTAACTGATGGGAAAGTGAAATACGAAGAGAATTTACATACATACTCACATTATACGTGGAGAAAGAGGAGAAAATAAAAGCTAGGGTTTTTGGAAGAATACCAGGGGTTTTGACGACCCTGTTCTGGTTCGATTTGGTGGCATAACTGTGCCGCTTCCGATACGTTAGTCTCTGAACCATCTTCCCGATCTCGCAGCTCTCTCTCTCTCTCTCGCTTCTGGAGTGTAGAGATAAGACTGAACCAAAAGAGTCGATCGAGGAGAGAGAGACAGAGAGTGCGTAAATATGGACTTCGAAATCTTTGAAGCCCTAGATCTCACGGCTGTTGTGAATGATCTTTAACGGATGAGATTCATTCTCTCTCTTTCTCTTGGTAGGAGATAATGATCATTGACGACACTGTTCTGGAGAAGTCATGTTTGATTTGACAATATATTTGCTTTTATCAAATCAATCACATCATTCAAACTAATTAATTTCTAGGTTCAAACTGTGTTATTTATTAAATTTTTTTTATTGTTATGTGAAATTTTTTTATAATTTTTTATTTATTATTAAATTTTTATAATTTATTAATTTATCTCGATAAGAAATTTTAGAAAAATTATAAATAATAAATGAAATTTGAAAAAAAATAAAAAAAATAAAAAATAAATTGTTTTTAATTTATTCGTCATTTTTAGTGGCATTTTTTTAACTTTTAAATATAATTTTATATTTTTTTGATTTCTTTCGTCAAGATAGACCAATAAATTACAAAATATTAAGGTTAAAATAAAAAATACAAAAAATTAATAATAAAATATATTATAATAAATTAGTTAGCCTAATGAGAGCTTCTGTCCAAATATAATATAAAAATAATAATCAAAATGGTTGTACCAATATGTCAAGTCTGAATTTGAGATTAAACCAATATAGTACCTAAATATATAATACTTTTATTTTCTAAACTTTTTATACAATATAGCAAGTCTAGGAATACAGATATGTTTGAAATTGTCGAATGTGTATCCGACTGTTTTAGACAGATCTGTGTCTCGAATATGCATGAAACATTTATGTTCTTAGACTTTTTCTAAGTAACAATGACAAAATTTTGGATACTTATGTGTTTTCAAAAAATAACTTGGGAGTTTGTAGTAAATGGACACGAGAATTTTAACACGTTAGTAGGTATGTTGAGCTAAAATGATGCGTTTTGATCATAAAATACTGCACAAACATAACTAAATCGTTGTAGTAGTATTTTAGTGGTTTAAACAGTATCGTTTTCGCGTCCAACACATCTTATTCACAGCAAAGTCTTGAAATCCGTCGAAGGTTGGTTCTTTTGCTTTTTGGTCCCACAATCTTTTTGCTTAAGAGGATGAAACTTTCTTAATTCACGAAACACCAATGTGAAAATGATAGTTATTTTTACACTTTTTTTTTATATTTATATTATTTCATGTCTATTGATGTGAATGTATTATTTTATTTGTATTAGTCCACTTTCAAGCATTAAAGATAATGCTATTTATATTTTTTCATGTCTTTTGATGTGAATTTATTAGTTTATTTTTATTAGTCCATTTTTCAAATCTTAAAGATGATGCAGTAATTTCACATGAATAATGATAAAAAAAAAATATGCCAATGATTACAATTGGAGTCCAAAAATCAATTTTTTGCAATGTGATCTCAAATCACACCTTCAATTAAAAAATAACATTAAAAACAAGCTGTGTCAATTATTATTCATATTTCCATTTTTTTTATATTTTATTGTATTTTTTATTTTTTTGTATTGGAAGACAGGTAAGAAAATCAAGGCATATACTCTACAAGAAGTAAGAGGAAGAGCTTGAGCACTAAACCCAAGTGGTATTTAACTGAGGTGAGGATGTTGCTAAGACGGTGAATAATATACATAATGTGAAATAAACACGAAAATTAATATATATATTTTATAAATATTAATATATATTTCACGAATATAAATACATAATTTACAGATATCCATATACCTTTTATATATTATCCATCGCCTAGTGAACGGTAATTAACATTCTTCTTAATTTAATTATTGGCTTCAGAAAGCTTTTAATTTGGAGTTTGACCACTACACGGGCCACGCGAGCTACCAATCTTGGTTAGAATATTTATTGTCACGTAGAAATGTCCAGTTTATTTTCCACTTATTTGTCAAAAAATATACACAGGAAAGAAATTGGTTGGCCCAACGAAAGACACCAGCCAATTGATTGTTTCGGAGTTTGACTACTACGCACGTGCTACCAATTTTTGTATTAGACTCTCTCGTAGAGGATTTTGACTTGTAGCTCACTCGAGCCTCTGCTGGTACACAATGAAATTAATTACTCGAATTATTGGGCTGAATATCAAGTTATCAAAAGATACTTAAGGAAAAAAATTGAGTCGGCATTGGCAAAAACGCGTCAACATTGTTAGGTGTTTCCCAATGCATCATCTTATCCCTTCAGACACTAAACGAGCCAGATAAGTATGAAACCTTTTGTGTGTTAAGTGGTTGGACGGTATTTTAATAATTTTTAATAGCCAAAACAGTATTATGCATAGCAGGATCCCCGTGTTGAAATATTGAAAATTGAGAGAAACTTGTCAACATTTCTTCTTGCTTACCTTTAACTAAACCCAAAACCAAAAAAACAAGTTGCAAGAATTAGTCAATGACAATGATCTTCCCCAAGACAAAAATGGATCATTTCTATTTCTCATATTGATCTAGGTATGAAACAAAAATAAAGAAAAGGGTCTTTGCTATATTTAACAAGGAAACAAGAAAAACGAGGGCTCTACGCGTATCTTCTTATTTACGAAACTAATCTTGGTTAATTTATTCCTACACCATAGTAGTTGGTCAGTTGTTAATTTAGACATGTTTAATACCCTAGCAACTAACTTCATGTCCACTTGTGAGAAGAAATATAAAACGTGGTCCGAACCATCATCTTGGCTCTTCTGAAACCTCTTCAATATGCAATTTCCTGTCCTCAAAAGGTCTCTAAGCTTCTTCTCCTTCTGCACTCAAAAGGGTACGTAATATTCAATCAAGCAAAGCATCATTTGATGATAGACAAAATGAAAATCTGATCGACGAACTAACCTTTTGTAAATTTGCTTGGATCTCCATCAAAAGCTCTGAATCTTCGGGATTTTGAAGTTCGACCTGAGGTCCCTTCCAACATTTAAAATTCGTGTTGAAACAATCTTTATCTGCTCGAACGAATCGCCAGAAAATTCGGATGGACTCTTCCATGATCTCTATTAGCACATCACTTGTAATGGCAAAGTCTCCTCTTTTCATTGCCTTCTTTTTATCCCTAGTGTCCTCTGCGCACGATTTTAAATTTAGTATTTAAGCTTTTGAATCTAATGGGTTTTCAGTTAATCTAGGAATACAAATTATTCGTCTGTGTCCAGATACACGTGGAGTCTTTCATAATCATGTGAGCCTCACGTGCATTCGATGATTCTGGACCTATCTGTGTCCGAATATATACGAATGATTTGTGTTACTAAACTTTTTCAATAATTTTTGCTACAAACCTAAGGAATGAATTCTTGTTGCACTATCCATGTTTAAGGCCCTACTTAGCTGAATTAGAATTATATAAGCACATGTGATACCTTTTCGATAGGGTAAATTACAAAGGCCTCCCTTGAGGTTCCTGATGAACATACTGATCTCCCTTATGATTTGAGAAATTACTCTCACCTCTCTTACTCTCTACAATTAACATCAGTTAAACGCCGTAGTCAAGTTATTGAAACTTCAAGTCTAGATTTTATTGACAAAAATGAACTTCAGTATAATTGTTATCACGTCCAAAATTTCTTATGTTGAATTGTTTAGATTTTTCTGAAACCGAAGCTGAGGCAAATCCCAAAATTTTTGTCCATGGCTGGTTTCAGAAAAATTTCAAAAACTCTACGTATGTTATTTCAAACGTGATAGGAATTAGTTGCAGCTTATTTTGTTGGAAAAAATTCTGAACTTCGAGTTTCAAGAGCTTAACTGGCGGCATTTAATTGACTTTAACGGTATGTAGTAACTGCATAATAGTTTCAAAAGCAAGACAGAACAGAGTAGTTTTCCAAACTATAAGGGATACCATTTTATATATTCCCGTACTTCCCTTTTTCAAATTCGCTACCTATATCACGAGATCAAAGCCAGAAAGACTCATCGTGTGATGTCTATTACATGATCGAAGCTAGAAAGACTCATCTTGTGAGAGTTTTTTTTTTCTAACATGGAAAAACTGTCATGGTCTCTTACTATGTCCTTGCAAGTTCAAAAAGCCTACGGGCACGTATGGGGCCCGGAAAAAAAAGTGAGCTCCAAACCGTTGTGAATAAAAGACGTTTTTCGTGTGTGCATGTAGCAAAATTGTTTACATTTCGAAATCGTTACCTCTTATAACAGGAACTTGAAGAAGATTGCGAACAACGCATCGGCTCTTGACATAAGTCTGAACCCTAGGCCCCTGAAAAGGCTCATCCTCTATAAATCTTTGCATCAGTACTTGAAACTGCTGAAACTCTCCGGCAACTTCGTTATATAATCGAATTCCACGATGATCCGATTCCCACAGGTCCAATGCCTTCCCATATTGCCATTGCAAGATTTCCCAAGAGAGGCACATCTGCCCAACATACACAACTTCTAGTTCACTCCGCAACTCTTTGACGAACTTCATCGTTGGATCGCTCCCAATTTTCTTCTGTTTTCCCAGGAAAAAATTTTCCGGGAAAATAGATGGAATCGACGATTTCTGAGTGGTAGAAATTGACTTTAATGGGTCCTTTAGCTGCAGAAAACCTGTAATCAAAATAGGATGGGGATTGCTTTAAAAAATATAGATGTGTTAGGTCCCCCCATGCAATAATCATATTGGGAAAAAAGTCATTTTTTTGAATAGAACGAACACCACATTATTTAATAGCATAGGCCTTTCCCCTAGATTGTGTGAGAGAAATAAGAGAAGTAGGTTGACATTAAGATACCAAGGACCAATATGATTTCGTGGACCAACTTCATAAATGTGGATTACTTTAGGATGAGAAAACAATATAAGTTAGGTGGGGAGAAATATAAAAAGTTCTGGTTTTATGACACTTAGTTCTATGACTATGACATCTCACTTAAAAGGAATTTTCACCAAGGCATAGAATAAAGAGAAAGATTAGGAAGATACAGATGTGTCTGAAATCGTTCAATGCACGAGAGATTTTTTAACATAACATGAGTTTCACTTGCATCAGACAATTCTAAACACATTCGTGTCTGAATCTGTGCACGAAGGTTATATTCTCAAAATTGCTCTAGAATAAATGGGGTAGCCCCATGTGCAATACTCACTACAATCCAAAGAATTGACCTGATTTTCAATGCTTGAGACTCAATAATTTATTCCCTTTAAATGTGTCAGTTCGAAACCTTCTAACTTTCTAAATTCTTATGGTACCCAATTTAAAGTTGACCTCCCGTCACTAGACGATGAGATTTATTCTTTCTTACGTATAATCTGATCCGAATACCCTTAATTATAAAAAAATGTACAATACTCACAACTAGATTTTGTTAGTTGCATGATTGAAACAACAAAAACAGCACATGAGAAGAAAAAGGAAGGGAAGATGGAAATTACGTTTTCACCCTCTTACCATTCATAGAGTTTTTTCATCATCATTTGGAATCATTCCAACTAATGAGACTTGGTTGCTCATTTCCCTAACTTCTCAAAAATTTGGAAGGTAGGTTGGATAATTAATACTGTTAATTACAACAAAAAGTCTAAAAATGCATCTTTTGTTGCATAGATCTGGACATAGATATGTTCGGAACCACTCGATGTACATGTAACCTATATTATTTTGAAGGACTCAACGTGCATCGAATAATTTCAAATACATCTATATTCAAATCTGTACACAAATAATGTACTCTTAGACTTGCTGTAACTACTTTTGTCCAAATCAGTTGGATTTAGTTGGAACATCTGCTGATATTAATGGCTAGGGCCAGTTCGTTTCTACCACAATCATTAGATTATTTATGCAAGACTCCCAGAATACTGTGTGATGTTGCTTACGTGGTATTTTCGATCAATAAATTATCATAGCAAACACTACGAAGTAATTACTTGTAACCTCAAGGGGTTGTCCGAGTGGAAATCAGGGCGAGCTGTAAATCCAGACGTCTTGAGGTCGAATCTCGACAACTGCAAACTTTGGGGCCACTAGAAGTTTATCTAATCGTTAACTTCAGGGTCTCGAGGACTAGTCGGCATTAGGTGGAGGGACCCCACAAGCATATGCTAGCTTGGTCCCTAAACCGTCCAGATACCTCGGTTAGCGAAAAAAAAAAGCAACTACTCGTCTCCCAACAACCAAACAAGAATATTTATTGATGTACTGTTCCTACGTGATTTGTTGAGAGTACCAAGTGTAAATGTGACTGCACGGGCTATATTCAAACCTTCTATAGTGTCCGCAAAATGACGTAATTTGCCCTCAAAACTATGTTGTTTCACGATTTGTTAGGTCAAAACGAAAGAGTTTGAAAGACAAAACTATGTCGTCCGCACTACATGAAGCTGCACTACAGTTCCAAATCGATATAAATATCCTGTGCTACTCCGGGATCATTGAACAATTAAAAAACACTAAAAATGATGGAAATAAAAATAGAAACAAAAAAAAATTGCGATTATATCAAGAAATAAAAAATAAAATAATTGGAGGGAAAGATGAAGGGACTGACCTATTGCATACATTTTCTGGTAATTCAAGATATCGAATTTCCTCATCCTCTCTCTGTAACTCTTGTACAGCTTGTGAAGATCATCGATTCGGTCGACGCGCTGGAACTTCTCGTCGATTTTCCATGGCTTCAAATCGTCCATTATTTTCGGCGACTCATCGGATTCTTCCAGGATGGTGGGTAGACCTGTGGCCTTCACCTTTTTCAGCTCATTTTTCAGCTGTTCTATCAATTCTTGGTGTTCCCACAGTGTTTCCAGCTTGCTTGAATCGTCTGAATCCCAATCCGATGAATCCTTTGAATTGATTTTTCCAGAATCGAGTTTATCATTTGACTTGTCTATTTTCTCAGGAAAATCTTTGTCAGATAGAAAATCTGAATTGAAATTCCCTACGGTTTCGTATTGAGCCTTTTGATCTTCGTTTGAGAACATATCATCTTCATCAAATTCACCCTCTTCGTGATCCTTATTCGAATACTTATCCGATTCATCGACATGGGTTTCATCAAAACCCGACAATTCTCCCCCAAAATCTCTATCTGAGAGAAACCCATCGCTATACGAATCGATTAGATGATTCCTAATTGAACGCAGAGGACTTGAACTGAACGACTCTGAGTCAGAATCCATGGCTAAAGACTCCTTTTCAATCTGAACCTGAATTTCCTCGGAAAGTGAAACTTTCCCGGCATCAACTGGGTTTTCTTCCTCCTTTGTGAATGTCATTTCCTCGATTTTCTTCTTCCCGACATCATCTGCGCAAAAACCGCGAGTCGATTCCTCGGGTATTTCCTCATCAATAGCTCTTGCTTCAGAATTAATCTGCGGAAAATCCCTATCAGAGCAAAACCCATCTTTTGCAATATCTGCATCACCAAAAGAACCACCAGTTGTATCTCTAGTTAGTTCTTTTGGATTAGAGCTTACAACCTCTGTTTCAAAGCTGATAGAATCCCCAATTTCTCCCCTGCTTCGACTGAATTCTTCATAAGTTGGGAACTTAAATTTGAAACTGAACTCAGGCGTCTCTTTTTCTGTAAACCCATCAGTTGAATCTTGTTTGGCTTCTTCTACCTCTGGCTTTTGCTCAATGATATCTGAATCTTTTCCGCCGTTTTCTTCAGAAAAAATCACCCAATTTTTAGGATTGTCCTTGGAACAGTTATCATACCTTTTAAATCTGTAATAAAAATAGTGATTCATTAGAAATAATTTCAAACAAGAAAGGAAAGACAAAAAATCCCTTTACTATACACTAAATATTTTAACGAAAAGAAAGACTTTGAATACCTGAGCAGGTATGACCTGAAGAAACCGAGTAGTGGAAGAAAGTAGGCGGAAAGAGAAACCCAGAAAGTGCCGATAAAAAGAACCAGTTTTTGATAGAGGAAGTGAGTACAAGAACCCATAATCACTGAATCCAAAAGGGTACCGCACAGAACTAACTTTCATGAACCCACGAATTTAACCTGCATTTTGAATTCGGTTTGAAGCAAGAAACAGAGGAAACCGAAACAGAGCGGTTCAGAAAACTCATGGCTGGTTTGAATCATTCAGAAAAGAATCGACTTCGTACCCATAAATTAATAAGAAGGAATACCGCATCATTAATCGATAGAATTGCGCGGAAATTATACTGGGAAGAGGTTGAAATCTGACCTAATTTTTCGAGAGGTTCAAGGGGAGTTATGAGATTTGAAAGCAGGATTGAAGGGGAGATAATCAGATAACAACTTGCCAGCGACTAGGGTTTGAGCTATTCTTTGGGTTGCTTAGACCTTGGAATTCTGAGGTTCGTTATGCGTGTCTGCAGATGTGGAAAATCCATCGGTTGAGGGGTCTGTTTTTGCTGTGTGTTCTCTGCGCCGTGTCTCTCTCTGTGTATGAATGAGAGAGAGAGAGAGAGAGAGAGAGAGAGAGTATGGTTAAATTGAAAGTTTACTCTTTCTTGGGGGCAGAATATATGGAAATTTTATGACAAATGTGACATAATTAACTCTAGGATTTTCGGGCAGACCTATGTGGTTTTGCCTAGTGTAGTATTGACTATGGAGAGAAATAGGCACACGGTTACGCGTCTCTCTCTGTTTTTATTAAAAGCAGAAAATTTATGTAAATATATTCAAAATGATTGAATACTCATAAAATATAATTTTTTTTTTTTAGAAAAATAGAGAGAGACGTATATAGATTTTAGATGTGTTTAAAATTATTGAATATACATGAAAACTCATAGAGTGCAATGCTATGAACTATATAGATCTGTAATAGTTTCGAATGTAACTATATCTGGATGTGTTCAGAACATCTGCGTTCATAGCATTACTATCTATTAGGTTCCATGTGCATTTAATGGCTTCAAACGCATTTATATCAAAATATATTTGAAGTGTCTATGTTTTTAACATTACTCTCTATATGAAACTTAAATCTAAATTTGTTGATTTTTGCACTTCAAAAATATTGGTAATAGGTTATTAAAAAATTCTAACGGTGACAGAAAAGAAAAACAAGGAGAATTTGTGCGTGCGAGTTAACAAAAGATTGTGCAAGATACTAATTGGGTATTGTTTATAAACGAAAGTGTAATGTGTCACCATTAGAATTATCACGAAGGACTCAAAAGTGAAATACGTATTGTGTCGATACTACTAAAAAGTTATTCTTTTTATTCACATTATTATCTCACGTCTCTGAATTAGAATTCTCTTTTCATATTGTTATTTCTTTTTGTTTTAAAAAATCACTATGCCATCAAAGAATCGGAAAGTTCAATCTCTCTACATCTTAAACAATTGTATCTTTGTAAATGTAACGTTCACGTGATCTAACAGATGATAGTTTTATAATTTCACGTCATGGTGTATAAATAATCAACATGTGCAGACGGCTAATTTATCCTTTTTATTTTTTTAATGTAGAAAATTGAGTTATGTTACGAGAATAAACATATGACATTACATAAGAAACTCCTCATCTTTTATTTTTTTATTTTCTAATGTCTTCTCTTCGATTTAACTAATCCCTTCATGATTAATATAATCTTAAATTTTTCAACCAAACAAAAGAATTATCGTTTATAATATTTCCATTAATATGTCTTAAATTCGAGGGATGATAGTTCTTACCAAAAAACAAAAGCATCATGCTTGTCAAAATGATAACAAGATGAAGACTAAAAGGAGATAGCGATTCCTTGTGCACCCATTAATGCTTCCTCTCTGACTCGATGTTCTCATTAGTAAGGAGGGATCTTATCGAATAAACTAGATATGAGTGACCCTTCTTTTCTCTTACGGGTACGCGAAAGTTCTAATCTCAATAATGCATGCCAAAAACCAGACCCAACAAACCCAAAACCAATGTAAGAACACCCCGTTGGCACAAGTTCAACACATCAGGATGATTCAAGTTCAAACTGAGTGCTAATTTACAACTATTATCATTAATTAAGAGAAGTAAATATCCTTAGTGAGAAACAGAATCCCTTTTCAAATTACATTATGAACTAAAAGACAATATTAGTGTCATTAAGACTATCCTCCAACTCAATCTCCTCTTCATTATTCTCTTCCCATCATCGGAAGCTCTGCTCCAATGATTTTGTCCGATCGCTTTTTCACCATCTCTCTTAAGATGAATTGGTGTTAAATAGGAAAGTCTTTATGCAATTCAATGTTGCACCCATTGTTCTTTTCAAAGTAGTTGCAAAGAACCGCAATGTGTAACCAAATCTATGGGGGCATTCCGGAAATAACAATCCCTCCTTTACGATGACGCTCTCACAATTTAAATCCATGACTTTCTGGTTCTAATACCACTTGTCAGACTCTTTTTCAACATCTCGTCCATAATCAATCATTGTTAAGGAGGGTTTTAATTAAGTCTTTTATAACCTTCGACGTCACACTTGTGTGTCTTTTTCTTAGAGGCAGTTGTAGCTAGGGAACGACATTGTGTAATTAAATTCATGGGGTAGTCCGGGCACAATGAAACTCCCGGGATTCAAATCCATGACTTTTTGGCTCCGATAGCAATCAGTGTTAAGGAGAGTTTCGCTTAAATCTTTTATAATTTTCGACATTGCAACCGTGTGTCTGTTTTCTAAACGATTTTCTACATTGTGTAATCAAATCATCAGGGACACTCCGGACCCAACAAATTTTATCCATTAATCATGACTGCTTTTTCTGTTATTTGACACACAACCAATTAAGTAGTTCATGCCCCATCTCTTCATCATGCTTCTCCATTACTCTAAGCTTTATGTTCATATAATTGTTATTTAGTATCACTCATGAATATTAATCTGACATGCATTTTTAGATGGATAATAAGTTGCTAAGAAGTCCAATTCAAATCTAATAACTAATTATACTTCAACTAAGGTCAACCTCCTCCTCCTTTGAAAGTACCAATTAGATTGGGTTCTTTGTGTCCATCCTTATATGTTAAAACTTCTGAATTTCTACAACCATCCACAAGTCAAGGGTGTGGATAAATTCATGTATAATTTTATTCTCTTACGACCTGTTTGTTAGCTGTCAAAATTTTAAAAAAAATATGATAAATAAAGAAAGAAGAAGATCATATATAGTAGAATGATAGATTTATTATCGAGAGATGAATAACTGTAAAGTGTTTGTTTGAGTAGTTTTTTTAGAAGAATGATATCGTAGATATGAGCAGGTGGATGATGTTTTGTAATTGATAATGGTATTTTCGTAATTAATAATATTATTTCTGTAAATAAAAGAAAGATATTAAAATGGAAAAAAGTGGATAAAATTATCCCACCCCATTTTCTATCCAAGGTGCAGGAAGGTAAACGAACTCAATATATGACAAATTCGGAGAATCCTATTCGAGATGATAGCGATGGACTCATGGACCCTTTCTATGATCCCTAACGAACATGGCCTCTGATATAAATCGAAGTTCACAATCCCAAAGGCTTGGTTTGTAGATAAAAAATTAAGATTTAGAAATATGTTTTTTCTTAGATCTCTTGTTCAAAATCTCTTAGATGCTATCAATTCTTATAGAGTCAGTTTATAAAAGGCGAAAATGTCCTGACTTTAAATGGGCCCCCGAAAGTGAACGGTGAGATTTATCCCTCAAAGACTAGTCGGTATTAAATTAGGTGTAATCTCAAAATCGTTTGGATACCTTAGCTATAAAAAAAAGAATTGAAGTGCTCTAAAACTAATCTAAATATTTAAAATTACAAAAATCAAGGTACTATTAGTTTGACATAAGACATTTTAATTTACTCCTCGTAACCATTCGTGTTCAACTAGTCTTTGAGGTCTTGGATGAAAACAACCGAACAAACTCCTCAACAACTTCAAATATTAAGTTATCAATTTTTAATTGCAGAATGTTCGAATTTAAGATTCATCTGTTCGACCATTTGGGCAATACCTTGCAAAGTTGTGTTCAAATTTTTCTTTGTGAGCATGGGACAGACAATGTGGAGATTGGACTCTGGAGGCAGGCACAGCCACACCACCTTTGTTTATTTTTCAAATAAAAATAGAAGTAGATAAGAGGGTGTGGACCTACCAGTTATTGACATTTGAGGAGAGAATGCCATAGCCATAGCCATAGCCATAGCCCCAACCTCAAGAGTCAAGGTCATATCTTCCCCCACTTTTGTAGACTTCTAGAAATTGTACAGGGATGGCTTATTGGAATCTTCCACGTGGTATACATGTTTGTTTGAAGAAGACTTCCTATGGCTCCAAAACCACGGGTCAAGCCTATTTCCAAAGAAGATTCTAAAACTAAAATTTATTATTGTTTTAATTTACATGTTGTTTATTTTGTAAATATAATTTATTGTTAATATGAAAAATTAAATTGATCGGATATCAATACAACTTTGATCTGATTGTATATATATAAGAGGAAACAATACACCACAAGTCTAGAAACCCAGCTATGAGTAACATATAGGTCTCATGATTCAGTTGCCACGAAAGTGCAGAAAAGTGTAAAAATATATAATTTTTATGTGTTCATGTTAATAGAAAAGTTATAGCACTCGTATTTCTAATTTTTTTCATTATGATTAGTTTTTTTTCAAAACATGTCCTGCAAATAATATCATTTTTTAAAAGAAATCTTGATTTTACATTAACTTCTTATACAATTAAACTATTGGTTTTTAATTTTCTCGTAAGTTTCTTTTATTGAATGAACATGTGAAAGAATATGCTTTTCTTTTTTCTTTCCTTCACTTCACTAATTTTTTTTTCAAAATAATTTTCTTATATTAATTTTTTAACAAACGAACATAGTCTGAGTTTGAAATTTGGTACAAGACGCCATCTTTTTGTTGAGAATGACGAGAGTGCATTAAAACACATCTATCGCCAAGCAAATCAAAGTTTTGACCATCTCGCTAGGATGTATATCTAATTATACATTATGTATACGTGGCATGCCACACACAGGAGTAAAAGTACATGGAGACCGAGGGAACCAAAACCCAAACCCCCCCCCCCCCCCCAACCAAAAGAAATTCAAAAACTACGATTCATGTCGTTCATTTTGTAAATATAATTCATTGTTGATGTGCAAAATGTAATTCATTGTTGATCGGATATCAATAAAAGTTTGATCTGATTGTTCTTTGACAATGGAATTAGTAACATAATTAGAAAGACCATTAGGTAAGCCTACGCTCACTCCATGCCTCTTGTTGTGTTATATTCTAAACATTTTGTTTTGGGCACGAATTCCACAAGTATATTGGAAGGAGTTTGAAGCTTGTTTGTGCAGAGTGAGAGGTCTATGAGCGTTAGTCTAATGACTCTCACTCCGCTATCAAAGTGATTCAGAAGATAAGTCCTCAAATAAAGTGTATGGAATGGAGCTTGGAGTGTGTTTGCAAGAGAGAAGATGAGTGAGATGAAGACCATGCGTGTAGCCGGAAGGATGCTTCTAAATTGATATGAATCTAAGACAATTCATACAAACACACCTCCCGCTTATACCTCAATCACTATTTGAAGACGACAAATTTATTTTAAGAACACTATATGAAACACTGGTGTAGATTAAGTTTATCAATTTTGTTCTTTATTTCTTTATTACTCGTGATTTTGTAGTCATCTGTTAAGATTCCGTCTCTAATTAATTTTGAGGTGAAAATTTCATCCAATACATTGTCTTGACAAAACTACACTCCAACTTATTGTGGTTGCCAGTTGTTTGTGTACAGAAAAATTAACTTTTAAATTTATTAAAAATGAGGAATTTGGATCTAAATGAAGCTTTTTTTAGAGCGTACATAACCAAAATTTAGCCTCTCCGTTCTCTTCTTTTCACATACTTGCACGTTGCGTATTTCATTTCGAATACTACCAATTATAGGAATAGCCACCGTGCTAACTTACCAATTAATGCAGCTTTCTTGAGCAAATATGTGAAATGGGCCATTTAAGAAATCAACATCACTGAGCATGCCAGCATGTAGTGCATGCTATTTTTTAGATGTTCATCTTAGAGTCCAATACTTTTTTTCCAGCGCCGTATATCGCTTTTTGTACAATTTTATTCCTAATGAATAACAAATTAGAATTTTATTATTTTTTCTTCTTTGCTTCCACTTTTTTACCTTGGTAATCAAATGGGTAATAGATTAGTAGGAGTTGGCAAATTACGATTTAACTAGACAAAGAATCATATATGTATCTAATTTTAGAAAGACCTTAAATTCATTTGATTTGACCTTTTAAGCACCAAGCTTTGATCTCCCTGGTGGTGGCACCCTTGTGGTGTTGCTGTCACTCTGTGGGTTCGAGCCATGGTATCCCTCTCCTCTCTCTCTCTATAATGAGGTATTATAAAATACCTCCTATTTTTAATACATTTCTTTTCACTTTTTTATCCCTTGAACGATTGAGACGGTCAAATAGTTCAGCCAAAACTAAAAACTAAAACTAGCAATGAGAAAAAGAATATTTAATTTGACCTCACGGTTTTATTGTATTACTTTTTTTATTCAATTTTTTTTACGTTCATTAATTTGATTACGTCTTGATTAAAGAAATTATAAAAGTATAAAATTATGACTAAAATTTTAAAAACGTCCACTAAATTAAAAAATAATCCAAAACAAATAAAATATTTTTGAGTTATTATTTTTTCTAAACTTCTTGCACATAAGAGAGTGGTTCTTTTTAATATGCCATAGTGTGCCATCCTTCTTTTTTTTTTTTTTTTAACCTTTCTGAAATGTTTCATTGAGGAGAACTAATAATTCACAAAGTTTGACGCAACACTAAAAAACTTGAACAAAATTTGAATAAAAATAAAAACATAATTTTTTTAAAAAAGTTCAAAAAAAATAATAGCTTAAAAATATCTATTTTGTCAATTTTTACGTATTTTTTATCAAATTTGTTACTTTTTTTATTCATCTCAACAAGAGGGATAAAAAAAACATAATTTTTTTTTTTACCAATATTGGAAAATTTCATATATGAGATGCTACCACTACAAGAAATTGTACTTTTAGTGACCATTTTCGATGACTACAATTAAATCGTGGTCACAGAAAGTGATATTATCAGTGACCCAAATGATTTTACTCACTAAAGGTGAATTATTTATGACCATATTAGTTTTTGGTCATAAAAAAAAGTGACGTCGACGCCAAAAGTTGGAGGGAACGAAAGGTAAATTATTAGTGACTAATTTTTGGTCTCGAATGTAATACTTTTGGAGACCACTTAATTGTTAGTCACGAAATGTAGTCCAATAATTAGTCTCAAAATTTCACTGAAAATTTGGGTGCGCGCAGAAACTAAATGTAAAACGACATAGTTTCATATTTTAAAAACCAAAAACATTTTTTTAATTTTCCCAAACGACATAGTTTTATTTTTGGAGACCAAATCAATGCTCCATTAGTTTTCCAATATTCTACGGCTAGTGGTGGATCATCTCCATTTTCCCAAACGAAATTGGTTTCTCGATCGAATCGCTCAAGACCAATGACGGTGTTGAATCATTCAAGATCGAATCGCTGAATTCTTGAATCACTCAACACTCACAGTGGTGGCCTCTCAAGATTCAACAACCTGAAACTCCATTAAATCGCTCAAGACTATCTTAATCTCAGGTATTCGAGACTCACGGTACTTTTACAACTTCATCTTCTTCCATAGACACTAGAGAAAGTAAAAATTTGTTTTTTGAAAAAATTATTCGTCCAGTGAAAACTTTTAGTGCTTTTGATCACAAGTTTTTATTTTTTAAGTTCTTTACGTCAATGTGTGATTAGTTTAAAATTTTGACACGAATTTAACAAGAAGTCAAAAAAATAATAATGTTATTAAACAATGTCTGTTTTGATTTATTTTTTTCTTTTAGTGATTTTTTTAATTTTTAAATATAATTTATACTTTTTAAATTCATTTCGCAGAGATGAACTAACAAACTCCAAAAAAATTGATAAAAACAGAACAAATAAAAAAATGAATGAAAATAAAAAAATAAATAATTTAGATAATTTAGGCCAAATAGATAACCAGCAAGAAGGGATAATTTTTCAAATGCACCTTTCCACCCCTGTATATATTATTAATGTGCAATTAGTCATTTGAAAACAAAAATAGTTAGAAGAAATTTACAAAGAACAAACATACTAAAGAGAGGCTATAAATCTGTATTTGTTGATTCGGGTGTCACGGTTTAAGAATTCTAATACTTGTGCTCTATGTGATACTTAGACAAATAGCTCGCCAATCCATGACAAGGAGCTCTAATTCAAGTGGGCGAAGACAGGAACATAATATAGAAGAGAGGTTTCAAGTTCAAGTTGATGAAGCAGCATTTATCTACTATCATAATTTATAAACCAGTAACATTCTAATACTGTCATTGTCATTCCTGTCTATCACTCGTCGGATAAAAAGAGAGAAATAATCCTTTAAATAAGTGTCGTTGAAGCTGTTTTATGAGTCGCTTGTCATGTTATACGTTTGTGAATGACGATCTTAGATTCATGACCAAACTTCTTGTAATATGTACAAAGAAAGACGTTACTAGATTCCTCATGTTTTGAAGCCCAGTTATCCTTCGTCTTAAAGCCCAGTCTCATTTCAAACTATCAATCTTCCCATTGATCCAACCTTTACACCAACACTCAAATTAGCAATTGAAAGCCCAACAATTCTCGTATCGACCTATGTTTTGTTATTATTATTGAATTATTAAAATATTTAAAAAACAATCAATCTTTTTCGGATTCAACCCTGCACAAGAAGAAATATGGAAAGAAAAAAGATTTTAAATTTAAAATGGATTAAACAACCTGCTCTTTTATGTTCTTTAGATTTAATTGTACGCAACTATTGAGAATAAAGATATTCTCGTTAACATTTCATCTAAAAGCATAGTTAAAAAATCGACTTTCTTATGATTACAAGGTTCATTTGGATATGGTATATAAGGAAGGGTGTAGTAATCGACGAAATATTTCGGGGAGTTGAAAATAAGCATAGATTTGGAGATTCTTGAATATGTTAACTTTTCAAACTGCTGCAGAATTCATGAGCAGACAAGAGACAATCTAGTGAACTGAAATATCTTAGCAACCAAAGACAAAGAAAGCGAAAGCGATTCTTGTAGTAGCAACGAGTGAAACAGGAGCACCCTTAAGTATGGAAACGAGGTTGTCAGAGAGCAACACGCGTGTCGTTCTACTAGGCAAAAGGTCAATAATTCTTTCTATTTGGATTAAAAATTATTAGAGTTTTAATCCACTTGAGAAAATCGTATACCCACCCCAATTGCATTGGATTGTGTCCAAAATTCTAGGTGAAATTATCAAACTACCCAATAAAATTATCAAATTCCAGATCACCTTAACTTATTTTATGAAGAGGATTATTCAACAATTTCTATGAAGAGAGGTCGACACCATTGATAACGAATTGGGTAATGATAAAAAAGTTCACTCTGACAAGTTTTTTTGTGTAATTTCAAATGTAAATGATAAAATTGAATATTTAAAATTCAATAAATTTTTGACTTTTTTTTTCTTTTGCTTTTTGGAAAATAACAAAATAAACAAATTTTTAACGATATCACCTCTTTTTTAGTTCCTTCTACCACGTGAGATCTTTTGAACCTATCACAACTACCACCCGCGCGGTCTATTTTCGTTTTGTTCCCTAACCGGGAAGGTGGATCAAAGAAAGCTAATTAGATAATAATCCATTTAAACCAAATAAATGACATATTTAGAGAGTTGTAGTGCACTTTTTTGTAGTGCGCGTATAGTGCAAGTAAAATAACGTAATTTTATGCGTTTTGCTCTCGAAACTATACGACATCATTTTAACCGTGATATACACAAACTACAAAAAAAATACGCTACAGTTTCTCCGAATTCCGCCCCCACCACTCTGAGCGCGCCGTATCAATGCAATAAAGAGTTGTTTTCTGGGTGGGCCAGGCCCATGATACAACATTTAATGGATCCTAATTTGTTGGTTTTAAATGGGTTCAGATGGTATCTATCACTGGCCCAAGTGTACGGTGGCAGCCACGATTAGTAGGTCCAGCATCCACATGGCATCCCCTACAAACCCCAACCAATCACTGCCACGTGTATGCCCGATTGGCCCATCATGCTTACCTTTTATGGCGAAATTTTATCCAAATTTTTTTTCACTGCGAATTCATATGAGACAAATACATAATTCTGGATCCTAAATGAATATGTTATGAAATAAAATATCGGAGTATTCGTGTGATTATATTTCAAGAACATTGAATAATAATTTAGTGAGCTCTACCATTATTATATCGACATTATCTGTTTTAAGGCCCATTGCGTCATCACCCAAAAGAGACCTAGCTAATTCTTTAATAGTGAATATATTAAGTGAAATTTTACACACATACTCTCGTCTACAAATCTGAATATAAATGTGTTCGGAACTACTCTATACGTGTAGGGCATTCCAAATTAATATGAGCTCTATGTACGTCAGACAGTTGTAGACATATTTATATCCGTATCTATGCATACAACAGCCAGAATTAGTAGGTCCAGCATCCACACGGCAGTTAGCTACTAACCCCACTGAGCTTGCCAAGTGTACACCAAATTGGCCCATGATGCTTTTCAAACTAATATGAGCTCTCTATGCATCAAATAGTTTTAAACATATTTGTATCTGTACATATAGTAGTCACAATTAGTAGGTCCAACATTTACATGGCAGTTTGCTACAAACCCCGTTGAGCTTGCCACATGTACACCAAATTGGCCTATGATGCTTAACGAACTATTTTGTGGTGACAAAATTATTCTGTGATCTTGAAATATTGTCACACGTGTCTTAATATTTTTTTCAGTACAAATTCATACAAGACTCATACATAGTTATGGGTCCAAAATGAATATGTTATGAAGTATCATGTGACGATGTCTCAAAAACACTGAAAATTTACTTTTTGCATTGATTTGGTGGGCTCTCTACCATTACTACATTGGCATTGTCCACTTCAAGGCCCAGTGGACTACCATCCAAAAGAGATCCAATGATACTTACACTCTTTTTTTTATTCATTTGCACTTATTTTTTTATTCTTATTATATTAATTTACTAAAATACTCTTCTATTGTGTCTAAATAGAAGTGTATTTTAATAAATTTGTATAATAAGAATAAAAAAAACACAAATAGACAAAAAGAAGATGTGAATATCAAATCCTTTCTGTAATAGTGAAATATATTGAGCAGTCTTGTTTGTCTCTTTATTTGATAGATAAAGATATAAATTTTGAGGTCCACAAATTAGTCATCTGGTACGTTCTTTAAATTTAGGATTAACTATCCGGAAGGGAGGGAGATATATAATTACAAGGGGGTGTGGTATTACAAATTCTCTCATTTGGGACAAAACAACAATGATAATATTACTCTAAAAAAAATCCTACACCGCCTCCAACGGTCGTAAAAAAATTATTGAACAAGGCTTGTGAATGATTGTATTTTTACATTATAATAGTAAACAGTGGATAAATATATTGAAGGACAATCTTGTTATGTAATGGTTGCTATAAGGACAAGGTAGACAGAAATTAAACTTCATGTCTCACCATATCAAAATCCATATCCTAAAATATTTATTCAAAGCAAACACAAAATATCATTCTATTTATATCTAATCATATATATCTACTAGATATCATATCCACATTATATTTCGCATAATTTTATATACACACAAACAAACAGGCAGGCGCTTGATAATGAAATAGAGAACTAATTTGCACAACAAAATAATACTGTAGAATATTTCATGTAACCCTTTCTAACTAAAAGAAAGACTTCCTCATTGATTCTTACATCTCTTACCAACTTCTGCTAACATTATGACTAATAATTATTAAAGGAGGTAAAGCTTAATTAATTTAATCAAGATTTTTTTCGAACAAATGGGTGAAAAGTCAGCTTGGTGGCTCGGTGCTTTTGTGCACAAGTATGTTGCCGAGCTCGATGCTTTTCGAACAATTGTTTTAATATAAATTTATTAAAATACTTAAAAAATAATATTTATTTTATAGATTTTTTTTAACTCGGTAAGATCAGTTGACTTGACTTCACTTGACTGTATATTCGCGCCTATAAATATGTGTGCTAATTTTGTGTAAAAGTATTTATTGTACTGTGATATAGTAATGGTCCAAAATCAGGGTATTAAGTCATATGGCCTACTTTCATGATGCATGCATGTTAGTTCTATCTTCAGCCATTCGCGAGGCCATGCATGCAAAACTTATGTCAATGTACCATGATGCATAGATGATAGATCTTTGATCATTTTCGTCATTCCATGTGCTATTAACACATCAAATTGTACATCACGTGTACGTGACATATCATTATAAAATAAAATATAAAAATAGTTCTTATGAATTTTGATATGTATTGAGAATAGTGAATGCATGTCATATAGGCATAATGTATAACTTGATGTATTATGTAATGTGTTAGTAGTATCGCTCGTCTCATAAGTCAAAGCTGAGGGCAGAGTTAGAACTATGTTTTCAGGAGCTAAAACTTGAATTAAAGTTTAAATTAGGTTAATTATATGAAGGAAAGCTTTTATTTTTTTATCGACAAACAAAAGAATCAATATATAAGATGGACAAATACAATGCAATTCGATCGATTGATAAGAAACCAACCAAAATGAAAAGAAGGAAAATGTGGTAGCATACTCCTAAATTACAAAAAAGACACAAAAAAAAAAAGAAAAAAAGAAGAAGGTTAATACAATTCACTTCAATACCACAAGCTTATGACACAAGAAGTCACAAGAGTTCTGCACTGTTCTGAAGGATGGAGATTGATTTCACCGTTCGACGATTTTCATTACTGAGCTTTAACTTTCTTCAATCTCCAATTTCACCCTTACGTATTGCTTTGAATTCATGGTTAGACGATAAAAAATCTAACCCTTTTGATGTTCCAGATAAATTTTTAAATGACAACCCCTCTGAAACATATTATTGAATTATTTTTCTGATAGAACAATGACGATATATTAGTGACGATGTTTGGTTATCATATATTTCGGATGATATGATCAATGTTATCATCACCATAATCAACATGCCAAGATAACCATGACATGGGTAATCTTAATCCCTCCATAAATAATAGCTGCTCTATTATTGTCGATTGATATATGCTAGAAATAATATTAAAAGAAAATAGGCTTTTGCTGCAGATCTGAGTGAGCCACATTGAATGCCACGCGGTTTTGGTGTGGCAAAGGAGGCATAGAGACAGCTTGACTTTAGCCATAGCCCATAAGAGTAATTGCACCTGCTGTTGTCCATTTTGACTCTTGGGGTACCCCCACCACCTTTTTACTCCTTTTAGGTCAGCGTCCTTAATTTAAGGGCCACATGGGTCTTATTATTTTCTATAAATGCGTATCAACAATGACCATTGCAATAAGACCCTTGTCTGAGTCTCATCTTTTTCTAAAGGCCAAAGCAGAGTAGTCCTAGTAGAGAAGAGATCAAGAAAAAACAAGACAACAAGTGATATAGAGAGGGGAAGAGAGAGAAAAGTTAGTCAAAAGGAGAAAATTTTGAAAGAGGAGGAAGAAGAAGCAGCAGCAAAGGGATATGGGTAGGCCACCTTGCTGTGATAAAGTTGGGGTGAAGAAAGGACCATGGACTCCTGAGGAAGATATAATGTTGGTCTCTTATGTTCAAGAATATGGTGCTGGAAATTGGAGGGCTGTTCCTTCTAATACAGGTTATACTCCTCTCTCCCTTTGTTTCATCTTCTGGATCTGATAAGTAGTCCTGCACTTGTAGTGTAGGCATGGGACCTGATGTAACGGAATATCGTAGCATTAGGAACAAAGAAAAATTATTTTTCATGCAATGCGTAGAGAGAACAAGCTAGGATTAAACACGAGTATTTCGAACTGCTTTTGGTATTTCATTTTAGAAATGCATAAATGATACAAGAGTACTCGTAGCTTAGAAAGAGATAGAGGGCAGTTGAATTTTCAGAATACATTTTGTAAGAACTGTTTTTTGTTTTTTGAAAACAAACGTATCGAAAGGTTTGTGTGTATAGATCTGTAACTGTCCGATACATATGGGTCCCAGACATACGTGCATAGAACGCTTCTTACACATCTATATTCGGGTCAAATATATTTTGGCTTGTAGGATTGCTCCTTTGCTATTGTGGGTTTTGAGCAAAAACAGGTTTCAAGAAGTTGGAAACATCCTTTTGGTATTTTCCTTAAGAAAAGGAATCTTTTCCCAGAACAAGAAGAAGAAGAAAGACAACCTTAAAGCCAATGAAAAAAGGGTTTGAGATAACTGCTTATGAAAACAAAACTGTCTTTGAAACTAGACACAGAAGAGTTCAGAACCGTTCGATGCATATGAAATTCAAATGGAGTATGTTTAAATTAATGTGTAAAAGGCTTTTGAGTAACTAAAATCTCCTACTTTTGTGGGTCTTTTATTGATTGATTCAGGACTGCATAGATGTAGTAAGAGTTGCAGACTTAGATGGACTAATTACCTCAGGCCAGGGATCAAGAGAGGAAGTTTTACAGAGGATGAGGAGAAGATGATTATCCAGCTCCAAGCCCTTTTAGGCAACAAGTAACTCCTCTCTCTCTATTGATGTGGGAGAGGTCTGGTTGGTTGGTTTCTAGTGTGCTAATAAAGTATTGTGATCTGTGATTATTGTGCAGATGGGCTGCCATAGCTTCTTACCTACCAGAGAGAACTGACAATGACATAAAAAATTACTGGAACACCCATTTGAGGAAGAAGCTCAAGAAACTTCAAGAATCCCCACTTTGTCACTCCAACATTGGGTTTTCAAATCCCCACTCAATCTCTAAGGGTCAATGGGAGAAAAAGCTACAAACTGATATCAATGAGGCCAAACAAGCCCTAAACGATGCATTGTCTTTGGACAAACCAAGCCTTGTTATACCTGAACTGAAGCCCTCAAATGGGTATTACTCCTACTCAAAACCAGCACCAGGGTCTATCTATGCATCAAGCACTGAGAACATTGCTAGATTGCTAAAAGGGTGGGTGAAAAAAACACCAAAACCAGAAGAACAAGCAAATTCTTCAAACATGAATGAATCTACATCTAGTGAAGGAGATCAGTGTGATCCAAAATATGATGGTGTTGATTTATCTGAGGCTTTCGAATCGCTGTTCGGTTTCGAGTCTTTCGGATCATCAAATTCTGATTTTTCTACTTCTATGTCCCCTGAGGCTAGTCTTGTTCAAGATGAAAGCAAACCAGATGTTGGTGGTGGTGATCAATTATTCCCATTGTCAATGCTTGAGAATTGGCTGTTTGATGAAGGTGTGATTCAAGGGAAAGAGGAATTGGTTGATTTTTCATTTAATGAAAAGGCAGAGTTATTTGTCTAGACCGAAGTTCTTGTACTTTGGGGGAATTTGTGATTTATTTTTTGGGATTTAGGCCTTGACATGAAGATTTTTTTTATGGACTCATTGTTAGAAATTGATTGTTTAACCATTTGGTGTTGTGAATTTCAAATTGTTAATTAAGCTTACCAACTTCATTCTGACTTATGTCAGAATAAATGCCTATTTGTCTTGATTTTATTGTATTTTTTTAAGGAAAAAACTTTTATCTGAAATATCCACAAGCATATGCTTGACAGGTTGATGTTTTTTGTTTGGATCATTTGATGTTTAAGACTAGAGGTGAAAGGTATACTGAAAAAATTAAACAGATTACGAGTTTGGAATATGTTGATCGATTTCGGTTTAATCAAATAGATTTTTTAAGATTTTTCAATTTAATTTCCAGTGTCTCTTTTTTGTTTGCACCAACCAAATCAAACCAAATTGAATGTATAAGAATAAATCTAAGCCATTCAATCTAACATCTCTTTTATGCTATTGTTTTTCTTTTTAAGGTTGCTACTAGTTGCAGTAGTGTTATTGTTTTTTTATTTTTTTAAAACGTTATTTAGATCTAAATACGAAATTTTTTTTACTCCATAGTTTTACTATTCCAATATATGACTCAATTGTTCAAAATTAGGACTTGGGGTCGCGCGTTGTGCATAAAAAAATGTCATTTTGGAGTACAAAAAATTGTTCGAATAGTCGAATAACATTTGGGTAATTTTTTGTATGCCAGACATAGCAGGGTCTCCTATTCTCAAAAATAAACAATCTGAATACCCCTGAAAAACCAACTGAACCTATTCTACCCAAACTAATATCGGTCTCTAAAGTCGAGATTCGTGTAAAACTTTCATCCCGAACCGTTCGAATTTGATCTTCCCTCCTTACAAATTGACCGACCAAACTAGAGCTCATACTGGTTTCACCCCTATTGAAGACAAAGGTCAATGCATGTGAAATTAATGATACCCTTCGTAAATTACTCCTGGTGCATCTCGTATGGTGTGCAAGAGAGGGTGAAGACCAATGAGGATAACTTCAGACTTGTGGTTTATGCTGTTGGAATTGATGAAGCATTACCACTTCACTTTTTCTAGTTTCTATGAAAATTTGTGGACATAAAGAAGCACAGGGTCAACTATCCGTCCAGTAACTATTACTCGTGTTTTTTTACAGTCGAGTTATCGAACTGTTTTAGAATTACTCTAATTAATTTTTGAAGGAATATATGCAATATATATGTATGTATATTTTCAAAATTTATTCTTGGTAATTATATTATTGAAATTACATCAAGTATTTTATTTTATTTTATTCTTTTGCCTTGACAATTTTCAAGAAGGGGCAGAGATCTCCGATTTCCGTTCGAGACGAAAACGAGAATGAGACAAGAATGTCGATAGATATTAAATTTAGAGATTAAAAGTGAGAGTGATTAAATCCGTCTCCTTCTCATTTTTACAATCTACTATTTTAACCCTATTAATACGTATTTAATCAAAAAAGAGACTAACAAATTTGTAGGTTTCTTTTGGTCAGATTTACAAGGAATTTCTTGTTCTTTATCTATTGTTTTATCAGGTGGTTGCCTTTTTATTCCTGCAGTCAACGATTAAGTTAGTAATCGATTGAGAGAGAGTTTATTCAAGAGAGTAAGCATGGTGTTCGTAAAAACATACATAATGCTTGGCATTGTAATCCCTTGAATATGGTGGAGGATGGATTGATTTCGGGCAGACTTGTGGCCGCCGATTAACTGAATGCTCCATCTTCGGTATTCCGAGCGCTCAGAGGTGCTATTTGTGGAATTTCACTACAGTCCCGTGATTAGTTTCCCCTGATCGAGCAGAATGAACTTTAACTGAGCGGGGAACCTTCTAGAGGGTTGAGTGCTCATGGGTAATATTGTACTGAGCGCTCGGTAGCTGAATGGTCATTTAACTCAACGAATGAATATTGAGTGATTGAAGTCATTGAGCAATAGACAACCGATAAAAATAACTGAGCATCGAGAGACCGAGACGAGCCGAACCAGTTCAGACTCATCATTAATGATTCCAAAAGCTAGAGGAGGCAAGTGAACATGATTTGGTGCATTATTCCAGACGCGTATTATTAGGTGTATAATTTTAGCAGAGTATTAAAAACTTACTCATCAAGAATCACTGCAGAAGGCAAGTGTTGACTGATTCAATACCTATCTGAAAAAGGACTCTGCTGTAAATTTTATACAGTAAATAGGATCACATGATACCCAGCTTGGTGTGCGAAGGAACTCTGAATTGGGTCTCTCCTTTTTTTTTTTTGGTGGATCATAAATATATCTTATCTGAATATGGAAAAATCTGTGGGCAGGATTTTGCATTGGAAATCTGCAGATTGGACTTAAATGCATGCATGTGAAAGTGTTCTGAATCTTTTTACAAGTTTTTAGACATTTTTCATTAGGTTGAATCACCTGAGACCATTGAAGTAATACAACCTGTAAAGGCATGGGGGAAGAACCATAAGCCCCTCATGAATACCATTACCATTTGCTTTTCAAAAAAAACAAGTTTAGCTGTCTAGGAATATAAATCATTCATGCAAATTTGGACACAGATGTGTCTGGAACTGTCAGATATACGCGGAGTTCTATATAATCATGTAAATTTCACGTGCGTCTGATGATTTTGGACACATCTATTTAAGGATGTGCACGAATAATTTATGTTCTTAAATTTTTTCTTTTCAAAAAAAAAAGAAAAGAAGAAAAAGAATACCATTATCAACTGAATATCTATTGTCGAGATGAACCAATATCTGCAAAAAAATTAATGTAAAAATAACAAATGCAAAAAAAGAATGAATAGAAACAAAAGAACCTCCTGCAATGTATAGTAAGGATATTTTTGTCCAATTTAATATAATAAACTTTAAGTATTAAAACTTATTTTTATGAATTAATGATATTAAAAATTATCCATTAAGAATTTTTAGCCGAAAAACTCTTAATTCTTATAGGGTTAATTCATACAAAAATTCTAACTTAAATTTAACCTTCTAATATAGAACGGTGAAATTAATTTCTCAAAAATTAGTTAAAATTTATGTAAACTAACTCGAACATTCAAAGTAATACAAAGAGGAGCCCATAGTAAGAATTATGTGAACAAATAATGTGTACCAAACACCCGAATGAAGGTTGAACTAATGTCCTATATATGAGTGGTCAATTTATTGCATGCCAGCTGCATGATCATAAAGAATCATATTATTTTTCTACCATATTACACGAAAGAAAAGTCTTCGTACACATGCTATCTGGAAATAGATGTGATTGGAACTGTTGGATGCACGTGTTCAAAAGTCCACGTGCATTCAACAATTTCGAATACATTTGTACCTGGATGTGTTCAGAAAGTCTGTGTTCCTACCATTACTCTTACATGAATCCTCTCATATGTGGACTCGGGCCCTCTTTTGTGCATAATGCACAACGATGCGTGTTGTATGTTAAAACGATATTATTTTGATGAAAAAAATTCTCTAAACAGTCAGACAACGTTCGGGTAATGTTTGGATATTTTTTGTGTGTCAAAACGAAGTTCGGATAGTCAGACAACGTTCGGGTAATGTTCGGACAATTTTTTGTACTTCAAAATAATACCGTTTTAATATACAATATATCTTGTTATATACACTACACAACGAGTCCCGGTTCCCTCATATGCACAATATTTCTTTTTCTGATTGTTATATTCTAATTAATTTCGTGCATTTCCGAGTTAATTACTTGTAAGACAAAATCATGTGCCCAAGGAGACAACCTCATAAAGCCTCCTCATGTTCTTTTAAGTCTACCATGTGCACATAAAACACACCAGAAAATTTAATACGCTAAAGAAGCAATGACTTTTAATTAGCGTTTGAGATACCAGAGTTTCAACAACAAAGAGATTATCATAATCTTGTGTATTTACTACGGAGGACTTAAACAAAATTTATTCAAGTTCAATAAGGTAATTAGTTACGGGATAGATGAAGTCGACCTGACCCACTTTATTGATGAGTTTAAGAGAAAATCAGTCACAATCGATCTTTTTGGATTGCCTCACGTGGGTATGATCGTGTTCCAAGAGCAATAAGAATATTATTGTTGACCTAACTTCTTTTTTCTTGATTATTGATTATTTTAGTTTTGTATTCTTAATTTATCGTGACAAGAAAAATTAGACAAAATTGACAAGTATAATTCGTCCTGCTCTAATTTGAAAAATATATCTAAATAATATAGATAGATAGATAGAGAGAAATATATTTTAAAAAATCGGACTGTTGTGAGTTATTTTTGTGTATCGTGAATTTTTTAAAGTTTTAGTCATAATATTTTTTTTAAATTACTCTCGTCAAGATGAATAAATTATTGAAAAAATTTAATGTTTAAATTAAAAAATCAATAAAAGTAAAAAATAATCTAATTGAAATGTTACGCCAAATATAACATGAATAAGTGAGTAGTTTTCCAAAGAAAATGGAGCAGAGAATGGGGGAAAATGAGCTAATTATGCTATTACCCATGTACTTCTGCTAGGATCTCATTTATACCTCTCAAATTTAAATTGATATTAAGTCAAGCCACATTGAGGCCCAATAGAATTGAACATGTGTGCCTTACAAGACACTTTCCTAAAGGAACAATTACAACTGTAGGGCTACAACCGAGTCGAGTTGAGTCAAGTTTTGGAGTGCTTGAGCTCGGCTTATTAACTAAACGAGCTCAATATTCGAGCTTGAGCTCGACTTGTTTCTAAAAGAGCCGAGTCGAGCCGAGCTAAACTAAGTCATTTACTTAATAAGCCACTTTAAACAACCCGAGCCTCTAAAACGAGCTAAATTTTTACTAAACGAGCCGAACTTTAGACACTCAAGCTCGGCTCGTTTACGAAAAGAGTCTAAAACTCGAGCTCGACTTATTAACTAAAAAAGCCGAGCCGAGCTCGCAAACGGCTCGGTTCGTTTGCAGCCCTAAATTTACTAGTGGAACCAAAGTAGAACTTTAGTGAAATTGCAAAGGACTTGAGTGAGGTTTTGGGGAAACAATTGGGCAAGAATTAATGTTTCTACACGACAAATGAACATGAAAGGGTGGCATACTATCTCACCGGCAAATGAATATCCTACTCAAATGGTCACTCTTTTACAGAGTGGTTGGGGAGTCATCCAGCCACAATTACAAAAGGTTTCAAAGTACAAAAATGCTACAAACACATCATTTTTGCACATAATTTTTACACATCACTTAAAACTACGCCGTTTTGTGATGTGCAAAAGTGATGTGTAAAAGTGATGTGTATGTAGCATTCTTGTTCAAAGTAAAGCACTAGTATGACAAGTGCAGCTCATCTAAGAAACGAAAAAAATGAACTGACCCGAATATATGACGACCCACTCCGGCCTTATATAATATTATACGTTTTGATCGTTCAACTTCTCAATAGGTCAATCATTCTTGTATTGCTGGAAGCCAAACTTGCTTAACTGTGAAGTTCTATCAAATTTTGATGCTCTTACGGCTTTAAAAGATTTTGTACAAAGTAGAATCATGATATATAACACATAGCACTGAACTTATATCTACCAAATGATGTGAGACCGTTGAACACCATTCGGACATCCACCTAGACTCTCTCTTCTGGATGCCTTGTGCCCGGCCTCACTACTCGCACCACACAGTCGCGTGCACTCTTTTTATAGGAAGTGCTATTAGATCTTACAGCGTCAATACAAAACTTTATCTTGGTTTTAATATAACTCTCTTTAGCAGACAATACTGATATTGATCCCCCAATGATTAGTCAAAATGCATGCGCATAAACTGATCCAAACACTTAGAGATATAAAAAAAAACAAATTATTTGGTAATGCCTAATTTTTTTTAAAATTTTTTTGATCCATTTAGAGCGAAGAACAAAAACAAGAACGGTTGAATCGGATGAAATTACTATCCATATGTCAATTTTCTCATGGAGGAGGTGCATTACTCCAACCATGAGAGACTAGTGTCTTCTTCCTTGGTCTCCCGTGCGAACCCCATACTTGGGATCATGGGAAGCTTGCTGTCCATGTTCAGTTTACTTGGACAAACATATTGAAGATGATCAATTAATAATATTACACCTCATAAGGGTGTCATTATCATCAGTCTCTTCAAAATATGTTTTCCATTCACAAGTCAAATGCCCATGATTCTTCTCATTAATAGCCCTTACCCCACCATTTAATGGGAATTTGAATTAGGCAATTGAAGGACTAAAACGTAAATTTCACATGATACCCTTCTTATTTTTTTAGAAACAAAATTTAAAAACATACAAAAACTTCACGTGCTACTACTATTCCTATTCCATCTTTATTTATTTTTCCAATCTCAAGAAAATAACTTCTAAATTTTTTCATACGTTCGATGGTGTGACTTTTAAATACTATTCCTATTCTATTTTGTTTCAGAATAAAAAAGAATTTGTGGCTTTTGCAGGCGACATGGCAGCAGAGTAGAGGTAAGCCAAAAGACAAAATTACCCAGTTGGTCATAACAACTTCAATCCAAATCAATTTATATTCAAAGGCAATCTTGTCATTATATCTCTGGAGTCAAATAAAATTTTACATTAAATACTGTTAAAACACACCACAAATAATTTAGTCCAAATGGATTGAGCCAGATAAAATTCTATAACATAATCTAATGATTCAATAATTATCGCTGGCCAAATCAACCCTAAGTTTGTGTTTAAAGGGAAAATACGATCCAAAATCTCAAAAACTTAGATAAAAATTTGTTTTTTCTTTTCCTTGAATTAGTAAAGTTTGTCCTTAAAGATACTTTTTCAATAAATAGCTCAATTTGTCTGAATCAGTTTACACTCATAAAAAAAAAAGTTCAAAATATTTATGTGTTTAAGTTTAAGTTTTGCTCAAGTAAGAACTCAAAAAAACAACAAAATCTCGCTTCGAAACATATAATGCAAAATTTACAAGAACACTATTAACAAACATAATTCAAATTAGTTTGGATTAAATTATTATTTTAAGAACAGATTTCATTATTAGATATTTCATTATTTTTTGTATGATTTTTTTGGAGCTCTAATTATAGATAAGACTACACCAAAGACACTAAAAATATTAAGAAATTATATCTTTTTAAACTTTTTTCATCTTTAATAAATGTTTTAAGACTCTTACTTATATTTTAATACCTTTTAGATTTTTTCGTCAAGATAAAAATTTAAAAAACAATGAAAGAATAATAATATTAATACCGGGTAATTTATCGGAAGATTGATATACACTTGAAGTTGGGCTGTGGGTTGAGAGTGAATTGGGCCGGCCTCGTTCTAGTGGACTACATGATTGTCCTTCCACCTTCAATGCGGTTGGGCTTAAGAATAATAACCCGACCCAAAATTTACGCGGATTAGCTTTTTTGATTCGTGCAAAAATATTTATAAATTTATTCGCAAATACTTTATTTTTTTATCGAATAATGGTATGACTTTCTTAAGAAATAAACGAGAGTATGCTATTTTTTTCCTTCAAAAACTGTCTAATTTTTTTCATAATGACTTAAGAATATAAAAGTGGAGAGAGTATTATTTTGTATTTCATTTGCTTTATTTTTTTCAAAAAAGTAGATAAATGAAAAAATTAATTAGATTATCAATCGAGTTCTAAGTCCTACCACTTGTCCAGTTGTCACCATTTAGATAATTCGTACTAAATCTTATGTGGCCCATAATCAAGTAACCTCTAGATTTATGCCACCACTTTCATTCTAAAAATGAAGAAGTACTAAACTATTAGAAAAGTCCATGGTCGTTGAAATTCTACCAAAAAGAATTTAAAATTAAGCGTTATGATTCATTTGTATTTGTGGTTCCATTAATCTAATTGAATTATGATTATTAATTTTGAATTAATTTTTGAGACCGTAACATTTAACAGGACTGCCCTTTCTATTGGTCTAAATTTGGATTGCCTATTTTTATTGTTCGTCTCGGTAATTAATAGTTCAACTTTGTTAAAGATTCTTGTTGGTAATTTTTATTTGATAAATCTAGAACATTAAAAGTATCTTTTTATAGTGGATCAAAATGTTGAACCGTTCCATTCTACGTCTCTGGTTGATCGGATAGAGCGTCAACTAGGGTGTACCGAATGCCAGACAACTTGTAGACATGATCCAAAGATTGGATAACGGGCAGGATTGTCAGTGTTTTCCATTGCTAGACTGAACTTCGACCCGCTGTCATGGAAGATATGGGAAAGATATGGAAGAATTTTGGACTTATAGAAGGGATCCGGTTTAAAAAGTCAAAAGTTTACATAATGGAATCATCAATCATTTGAGAAAGGATCCAAGTAGATTTTATGGTTTAGGGACAAATGATATAATATATATAATAAAGACTACAGTGTTTAGAATGGTACGTAATTAATTACAAATATAAATAATTTTGTGTTTACTCATGTGTGTTGTGACTTAAGCATCAGAGTCCATTTCAGTTGGTATCGGCCTAATGACACCAACTAATTATTGCTTTATTATGCAATGTGTTATTCAGATCCAAGAAAACATCTCAAAGTAAATTGATGAATCTAATAATACTGTACTTTTGAACGGACAACTCTTTACTGTTTAAATAAAAAAAGCCAAATTCAAAATTTCAAATTAATTACTTTGTCAAAGAAAAGAAAATTAAGATCTCCCCAGGACAGGTTGCATCAATCAATTACACCAAGTCACCAAGCTTCCCTACTTAGATAATCATTTCCAATTAATAGTTGTGATCAAATAATTAGCATTGGTTGGCGACTTGTTTTGGTGACTTGTTACGTCAAATTTCAATCAGATTGGAAAAGGGGGGGAAAAACTGATTTAGACGCCTAAGATGCTAATAAACAATGTCCACTAAAGTATATATTATTGTCTGTAGCCATCACAAAAATAGGTAGTGGGTTCGGTTGGTAAGATTTAACCAAATGGGATTGATCTTCCATTATTTTCCCTCAACAAAAGTATGTAAGTGGGTTCAGGTGTCCTCCTCCTCAGAGTCTCGAGCGGTCGTTTTTGCGAGTATCAACTTAGTTAGGATTCACATTTGGTCGTTGTGATGTTTTCTAAGAACAGAATCATAAGCTGGAGTTTAAAAGATTATCAGCATGTATTTAAGTGTAGGTGAGATTTCAGATTCAAGTCAATGGAATAGTATCAATCAGCCGTAGTAATCTACCAATCTGATCTGATTTGTAACCTAGGTGGGGAACAACCAATTAGTGAGAATCAGCCATTCCCAGTTGCAATACAATCCAATACTTAAGTTAGAACATGTGAGACAAAAGCACAACAGTGAATTGTCCTTGTAATTGAGCTTATCTGATTTTACCTTGTCATCTCCTATTTATAACTCATCAAGTGACTTAGTTTGATAAGTGAATGACATGTGATCCTCTCATTTTTTACATTGTTGAATTTGACTATTTCCTTGTCGCATGAGAGTTTCGTAAACATAAACCTTTTTCAAAATTTTGTACTTTTCTATTCAGGTATTCTTCCAATTCCAGAAGGTGTTGACCGCATGATTGAGTAGCAGGTGATCTGCTCGGCATGACGACGGTCCATGCACTGAACTCCCAATCTTATCATGTCCGTATCTTGGTCTGTTCGGCAATACTACATGGCGACGATCCATGTTACCAATACATCCCAACTCATTTTAGACTGAACCCAACATTTTGACCTATCATCTCATCGTCGTACCGGCCCAACGATTCGAACCACATTTTCCACTTGAGTCTTGCCCTACAACCGAGGCTGCTTTTTTATAACACACATACTTTTTTGGGGGTCCCTATCAACCCTTGATTATCTTAATTACAAATTAATTTGCAGGCCTTCAACTTTCCCTTCTTACTTGATATGTCCCCCTCTTGTGCCTTGCCTTAAGAATGAGGGTGCTTCTCAAAAACACGATCACACTTTTTTCGGGGTCCCTATTAATCCTTAATTATCATAATTTTCCAATTTAATTTACATAATATTTTGATCAAATTTTTTTTATAGTTGAGATATTCGATCAACTTGAGGTATACTCTACCTATTGCCGACTAAGAATACACATTTTGAGTTGAGTTCTAGTCACTTATGTAAGAGAATGACCAATGTCCCAGGAGCATTGAGTAACTTTATATTGCAATGACACTAGGTTTTGAGTTGCGATGGGAATGAAAATTTCATCTGATTCGATGATCACCACTTCACTACCTCTGTGGTTCGAATTGGGGTTTTAGAAATTTTTTCGAGATTTGATTCAGACTTGAAGTAAAAAAAATTGGGAGCCGGATCTACGGATCTCTGATCCGATTTCCCCCTCTTTATAATTATACGCAAAATATGTTGTTTATTTCTTATCCTTACAACTATTAAACATTTATTTTGGGAATTTATTTTTGTCATTGTTTGATTGAAATAACATAAAGTTGATTTCTTATTTTACTTTTTGTCCTGAAATTTTGAGAAATTACAACTCTACCCTTAAGAAAGAAGAAATGGTAGGAACATCATCAATCTTTAGGAGAACAGATTGCAAATTGGCTGCTTGGGACATGAATTTACATCACTCTGAATGCATGAAAAGGAGCTAAGGGGATTATTGGTTGATTAATTCACTTGACAATCCACTTATTAATATTATGAAGATTTTGATTGAGATTTGAAATCAAGTGTTGCTGTCTGTCCCTTATCCACCTCACTGTGAGTTGACATGTGGAGGGGATTGTTGAGGTTTGCCCTTTTATGTCACGTCCTGAGAAGAAACTTTCTAAGTTGAGAGTTGATAACACCTAATAAGTTTTGAATCTGACACTAGAGGCAGAACTAAAATTCGACGTTTAGGGGGTACGGAATTTTTTTTAGGGAAAAGAGAGGAGAGCGATTATAATTTGGAGGGGGGGCCAAAATATATTTTTTTCAAAAAATTTTAAATTTATACATAGGTCTTAAATGACGATCTCCATATAGTTCCTCTCCTGGGACACATTAGAAAGAAGGAAATCTCTAAGTCTCAGTCCTTAATCTAGAAATATGAACCCAACTGTGGAAAATATGTCAAGCATTCAAAAACATGTGAACTCTCTGGCCATTTCTTGTGTCTGTTGTCCATGCCTTCCATAACACCAAGAAAATGTTCCAAGATATTGACGAAATTTCAACACAGTTAAAATTTCCCCATGCATAGGCTAATGCCTTAACAAAAGTACCTCTTGCCCAGCCATTACCTTTTTTTGCCCAATCTTGTGTCGTCTTTCGCTAGTGCTCATCAAGGCAATGGTTTAACTATCCGTTGACATCATGCGAGATAGGTTGGTCTCGGCGCCCACCTAGGGTGTATCCTCCTTTATAGATGTTCTTTTTCACTTAATCTGAGTCCTTCATGAGCTCTAACTCCTCATTAGAGGCAGATTATACTTTTTTAAAAATTAACCCCTAATTAGATAAGTCTTATTCAGACTCTCTAAAGTCAGACCTTATCTATATTGTTAAAGTTTAATTCAATAATTAACTTCTCGTTATAGTCAAATTGGTCTAGGATTTTTCATCTTGATCCGTCTAGGTCTGATTTAAACTATTCAGACCTAAAACTTATCCCCACACTGTCAAATCTTGTCATAATTATCTAACCGTCTTTCTCAGGTCATCAAACCTAACATCTACTACTCAATATTTTCCTGCACAAGAACACTATGCTGGCGACTAGATTTCTCATCATTTGGTCAAAAAAATCATCATTAGGCTAATTAGATTTTACCTCCTTATATATA
>JABCMJ010001807.1:58529-71833 GCA_014822125.1 Arbutus unedo
TTTACCAAATACAGTGCCCCATTGAGGTTTCTAAAATTACTATAATCTCTCTTATTTTTTAAACTATTATGCAGTTATCTCTCTATTATTAAAATTAGTCAAACATCGTAAGTTAAGCTATTAAAACTTCAAGTTTGATATTTTTTTTGACAAAATAAATTTTAACATAATTCACATCACACTTGAAATAGCCTATTTTAAATTTTTTAGTTTTCTTTGAAGTCAAAATTCTAATTGAATCCAAAATTCAAACAAATTTTAAAATTCTGTTAGAATTTTGACTTCAAAGAAAACTAAAAAATTTAAAATAGGCTATTTCAAATGTGATGTGAATTATTTTAAAGTTTATTTTGTCAGAAAAAATCTCAAACTTGAAATTTTAATGGTCTAATTAATTATATTAGATTGATTTTAACAATAGTGGAAATAATTGCATAATAATATAAAAACTAAGGGAGCTTATTGTAATTTTAAAAACCTGAGGGGGAGCATTGTATTTTTTACAAACCTCAGGGGAGGTCAGTGTAAATCACCCATATAAATATATAATACTATGATAAAGTAAACATACAAAGAAGTAAAAATAAAAAGGGTCAAGTGTTATTTTGAATTCTCAAATTCACTCCACGTACATTTTTTAGAATATAAAAGGATAATTTGCTGTCCTCTTTATTTCACTCTCACATGCAACCACATCTACTCTCTCTCTTTTCTTTTTTTCTCTTCTCTGGAACAACCGAACAAGAAAATGACCTAATTACTCTCTCTCTCTCTCTCTCTCTCTCGGAAGAAGAATTAAGAAGAAAAAAGATTGAGTGGATTAAACATTATATCAATTGAGAAAGAAATTTTAGAAAATTTTGATTAACTTAATCAATACTTTCTTATTTTAAAGGCAAGAAAAATAATTTTTGGATAATAAAAATCAAAAAATAAAATATGGAACAAGAAGGGTTCCTTCAAAATTTTTGTCTAAGGCGACCAATTGTGTTGAGCCGCTACTGTATATCCTGATGACAATTTGTAACTGTTAAAATTTTAATAATTAATTTCCATCGCAATTATACAACTTAGAGTAAGTTCATGTTCATAATATTTATTAATCTATAACGTCTTTAATTTCTCCTTCTAAATTCTCTCATAGAGTAAACATTAAATTGAGATCTAAAGGACATCCTATATATCTATGTATTTTGGTAAAAAAAAAAAAAAAGGTTGGCCGCTAAATCATTTGAAATGATATTTGCACTCCCAAAAACAGAAATTGGTAGTGGCCCAAATTGCACATTTATAGTTGTGTGTGGAATTTTCTTATCAATGTAAGTACGTATAAGTTACGCGTGTAACTAGCAACTTTTTAGTGTACAAATTCTATTGGTTCTTACTTCGACATAAATACAAATGAGATAGTGAAACGGAACGAATTGGTACATCAAACCCAGTAAAACAAATTTGAAATAAAGTGGAAAAAATAAATGAGTGAAACAAAAGGACCACATGATAACTATGGTGGTGTTAATGGTGTTGTGGTCCTCCATGGCCATGGAATTACTACTACCTCCTATCATTTTTATCTTATCATATATAGGTACACTCTTTTTGCATTTTCAAGGTGAAAGGAACTAAAGCTCAAATTTAGACCAAGAAAATATAGGTAGGTCTAGTGGTGGATTATAGTCTAAAAAAAAGTTGTTCATCTTTTCAATATTTGACATTCTTTGGAGTTTGGACATATTCCACAAGTGGGGAGAACCAACTTTATCAAAGGCTTATATGATAAGTTCTTTTTCCTCAAAGATTTTGGTCTTTTGAGGATTCCTTATTCAGTTGAAAATTAAATATTTGATTCGTTTTTCACATATTTTGATCCCATTATTATTCGTTTATCTATTCTTATTTTTTTTATAGTTAAAATATTCAGTCAATTTTGATATTATTCATAACATAAAACCAACTAGTCCTTCAAGTTCTGAAGTTAACGACAAATGAAAATTTCCAGTAACTCTTAAAAATTGATTCTGGTGGAATTCGATCTTCTGACGTTGGGGGACAATTCCCTTAGTCACATTATCTCTTTCTACTAAACGAACTCCAAGGGATTTTTATTATCTATTCTTCGTAGTTATCTATTTGGCTTAGCCTTTGTATTGGCTTATTTTCTCATTTTAAGGCTAATAAGTCTTTTTATTTAGGCGAAATTATTGAAAAAATAGGCAACAATCAACATGCATCATCCATCCCTAACAAGTTGGCACACATGGTGTAGCAGCTGAAAAGACATTTTTGCCCCGCACTGTAAGGGAGGATGGTTTAGTCCAAATTGAGCGAGCTCAGAGATATTTTCATCATTCTATGTTATTTTTCTCCTAAGTCAAATTAAATTCTTCATTTAATGTTGTCAACGCGCGCTTTAGATACTTTAGTCTAAACGGATTAGATTTAATTAACTTTTACAAATCTAATAATCCAATAATAACGTTGGGTCATTAGTTTGTGGCTCAAGTGGGCCTAACAAATAAACCGAACTACCATAGATTCAAACTAGTATTTGGCTCGTTAAAATCTCGTCCAAGATCGATCTATTACTTAAGCAAATAAAGCTTGAACATAGTCATGAACAAGCCAGCTACTACGCTCTCTTTCATTTTGTGCTGTTTTAAAGGTTCAAATTACTCGAGATTTGTATAGACAAAATTTGTTTTGAATCGATCACCAACCCATAAATCAAGTTTGAACATATTTGTAAAACTCGTGTTTTCAAGTTAAACATGACAAGTTCAACTTGTTGACCCATTCGATTTGTTTATCAATTTTCAGCTTGTTTATTTTGAGGTTTTTGGCTGAACATTAAGATGAACCCTATCTTATTTAGACATTTGAGCAACTGGAGCATTTAACTAAAGAGAAAATCTCCAAACACAAATCTCATGTATAAATTCGGATACAGATGTACTTAGATTCTTTTGATGCACATGAGCTTCTTTATTATTTTATAGATCCTATATGTATTAAATAATTTTAAATACATTTATATTCGAATCTATACACGAAAGTCGTAAAATTTCTCTAGAGTGGGATTCAGTGACTAGGAAATTGAAGCCATGGATTTAGAGCCCACTAGAAAGTCTAGGACAAGTCCAGCAGCAGCTACAGCTCAATCCTAGTGGACATGCATTAAATGGGTTACGGCCTGGTCAACATTTAAGAACGGGTCAGGCTGCATGAGAGAATCCAATGAAGATAAACCCTGATCATGTGGGTCTCTTCCTATCTTTCTAATCAGTAAGTATCACACCCACTCATGTCCCTAAGCTGTGGTCCTGTCTACTAAATAACTTTCCCTCTCTCTCTCCAATATGACAGTGCTTACGAACGTGCAAAGCAGCGTTGAGTCTTTGTCTTATATTACCTTGTTTTGTATGTTCACATGCCGTGATGTATCTTGTTTTTGTTAGTGACTTGATAATTTTTTGTAACATTCTGTTTTATATTGAAAGTGATCATAAGTATATAATGAATCATATAAATTACTATTAATAACTTAAATTTAAACATTTTAGACCACGTGATTGAGTTCTAACAAGTTATTAGGCCAATGGTATACATGAAGCGTTACAAATTGTATCAAAGCTACTCGTGTACACAATTGAGTGTGTGATCGAGACTTTGTTTGGGCACTAGAAAACAGACCCGGGGTTAGGCCGTGGTGACTCTAATGTTCAACCTCTTATGAGAGTGCAAAGTCTTAAAAGTGGAGAAATTGTGACATCTCGTCCCACATCGAAAGTCTACATGGGTGATTCTAAATATATAATGAGTTATGTGAACTACTACTAATAACTTGACTTTAAGAATTTTAGGTCATGTGGTTAGATTCCAACAAGTTACTAGGCCAGTGGTATATATGGGGCGTTACAATCTTTCTCTCTCATGGGTCTTGACATGCAAACGGCATGCATGTCCGTAGGCCGTCAATAGGCAACAACATATTTTCTTTAGTCGGTTACATGTTAGGTCGTGTATGTCCTTAACGTGTGAGTCTTTATCTTGTCTTGCACATTCACGTGCCATGGCATGCCTTGTTTTGCAAATGACAGCATGTTGTGCCTAGTATTTTCCTCTCATTATAGTGTCTTGGCAAGCCAATATTGTGCACGTTTGTAGGCAATGACATGCTCAGAACTAGAATTACATGGAGACCAGCCCCCAAAAAAATTCAAAAAAAAGTTAGGTCATAGGTTTAAATTTTAAAAATTATTAAAAAATTATATTTGTAAAATTATAAAAAAAATTAAATTTCAAAATGCAATATCTCGAATTGTCTTAAATTTGTAATATTTTGCTTATAAATCCATAATACGTTGGCATAAAAATTTATAACATTTCCCAAAATGTTCATGATGACATCTAGACAAAAACTCATAATATGTAAATGTTATGAATTCAATTGTGATGTTACATTTACGTGCACGTATTATAAATATTTATTTAAAAATTATGACTTGAAGACTGACATTATGTAGTTTTATGTAAAATATTATGAATTCAAGATTACTGTATGGTGTATTTTTATTAAAGAAAATGCTAATCACCGCCCCACTAAGCAGTAGATGATATATAAAAAAGTATATCAATGTCTGTAAAATATGTATTGGTATTTGTGAATATGCATTAATATTCGTATTTGTTTAATATTATGTGCATATTATCCACCGTCTAATTAGTTAGCAAGATTCATTTATTAAAAATAATATAAATTCAAGATGATTTACGGAGATGCATATTACACCCTTTCAAATAAGAATGTAGTATATTGTAAAATTTTCTCTTGAAATATTTAATATAACAATCGATCCCGTAAACTCCAAATGATTGGTTCAGTAGAAAGAGAGAGTGTGATTGAGGGTCTTGTCTTCTAAGGTCACGAGATCGAATTCTACCAGAACCAATTACTAAGGGGTCATAGGAGATTTGTTCAGTCGTTAATTTCAAGTCCCCGATAACTAATCAGTATTAGGTTGGGGATAATCTCAAAACCGAGCCTTTCCGTCTCATAAACATGGAGTATTTGCTAGTTTTTTCTTCTCACATGGTTGCAGCCACATTTACTTATCTTTCAAGATCAACTACGTAATACTCTTGAACAAGTAAACTATAATATAGCACATGAAAGAAAATTAATTTCCACCATGTGATCCATCCATATTTGTGATTTGTCTTCCTTTTTCCTGAAAATAACACTACACCTTTTTTTTAAGCACAAAAAACATGCTGCCAAACAAGGCCTTTGAAGTGTACTTTATTTATAGTTCATGAGGGAAAAAAAGGCTGACCAAACTCAGCTCATGTTATGTCTCAAGGAGCACATATGAAAGATGTGAAAAACGTGTGCTAATTGTTTCAATCTCTATTCCCTGTTTGGTTAGACAAATGAGTGATATTTCCTTTGTTTAGCGCATGGGGTAGCCTGATTTAGTCACATGATGGTGGCAAGGCTTCAACTAGAGCTTTTGCTTTTGATGATGATTGATGCTTGAAACAAACCAGACCTCACAATCCCAAAGTTCTAGAGCTGATAGTTGTGGAAAAAAGGAAATGATTAAACGGTTTAGAATATTTGGAGCGATTTATTTTTTTAAAAGAAAAGTCTTTTGGTCCAGAAAACTTTTCAAGAAAATTTTTTAGAATTCAAAATGAATGGACTAGAATTGTTTAAGTTTGTAGATTTTCAAATATCAATGAATCATAACCTTTATTTTAAATTCGGAATATTTTCAAGAAATTTTTTTTGAAACCGTAGAACTCCTATTTCAAAATTCTTTTGGGTTCGTAGAACTCTATATACACTATAAAATACTTTTGGAAACAATTACATCATGTGTGTGTTGAAATGAGGGATTGAAAGTTTTTGGCTTTGAGTCAAAAGTCAATCAGTAAATTAGCTTGAAGTAATTTAGCAATCTTTGTTGAAGATCAGTAACCCATTTATAAGATTTTTGGTTAATTATCATTTGCCTTGTCTTGATTTCTTCTCACATCCTTATAAATTGGTATAAGTTCTGAAGGAAAATTCAGAGACTGAACACAAGGCAAAATCAATAGAGATTGAGAGTTTTACCTGTAAATTTATAATCTCTCCTGAATACGAAATCTCATTTCCATGGATGTATCCGAATTTGAAGAACCACGTAAATTATTTTGTTTCTTTGTGATTGTGTGTCTATATGTATGTTTGGGTTTTGTTCCTTGCGATACCTTTTGAAAATTTGAAATATGACACATGATCATTATGTAACTTGTGGATTCATATAGCATACACCAATAATGAAGACAAAAACACATTTAATTTTATGCAACAGAGTGCGTTTTTTGACACATAAAAGTGTAGATTATTTTACGTGTTATGAAACTTAATCTCTTAATCATCCTTTTAATAGATTGAAATTGAGTACATTAACATTTTGAAGGACTTCATACATAAGGAAGTGGTGTATAATATATGGGTAGCCTGGCAGGTATCTATGGCTTCTCTAATAAGTTGTCTTTCTTCATGAGCATAATATAGTTGCATAGGTAGATGAAAAGAAAAATGATTCAAAACCCGCCCATATCTTCCCAACTCTCGTCACATGAGCTTTTGAGAGCCTAGTCTAAATCTAAATGATTTTTTATGTGTATACTATGTCTTTTAACTTAGCAAGATTCAGAGAAACACAAACGTACCCACTTGAAAAAAGTGGCATTTCTTCTCTAGCATAATATAGCTACATTCTGAAATCTGCCTATGTCTTTTTCAAACTCATGAAACATATTTAAGACTTCTAGGACAGTATCAACTCGGTCCCTATATTGCAGAGAGATTCGGTCAAAAGTTCGTAACAACAGACTTTTAGGGTAATAAATTCATCTCAAACTAAATTACAAGCGAAGTCCTTCTAGTAAACACGTGATAACGTTATCTAATAGTTAGATATAAGAATGATGATTTCATTAAATAAAGTTACTAGTTAGTGTTTACCAATTAATATTATCTGTCGCTTTTAACAGATACCTTAACAAATAATTTTATCTGTTTTATTAGATCACTATATTTATTAGTGTTTATTAGTCAACATTTTTATCGATTTAAACAGATACATTAACAAACAACGTTATCTGTTAGTTTTTGAATTAATAATATTTTTTTTAAAGACAAACAATATATTAATAGAAAAAGGATAAGAGGGTTTCAGGGGTTGATAAGAAACCAACCACTGTTATCAGATAAAATTATATATTTTGTGTTTTCTAATTTGACTAATAGATATATCAAACCAACATAGAATGTTATCTGACTCGTCTATTAAGAAAACAACTTTATCTTTAAGTTTTGAAATGACAATTTTATTAGATAAAATTACCTGTTAGTGTTTATCAGTTAACATCATCTGTTACTTTTAATAGATACCTTAACAAATAACGTTATTTGTTAATTTTTAAAGTAATAATGTTATCAGATAAAATTATCTATTCGCGTTCAAGGACAAATTCGTCTATAAAAGGATCTCATGAATTAAAATTGCTCAAACAATGGATCATGACTCATAAATTAAATCAACATGTCCTTAATAAGCCAAATCAGCCCAAATTTGTCCTTTTGATTAGTTTTCCGTACATAATTATGCATTGTGCAGTCAAAGTCTTGATGTGTTTTATTTGATAATACAAAATATTCATTTATGAAGTCCTTGAGTTGAGAATTCACACAAAAGGAAATATAAATTAATTGGTCATCTGCAGCGATGTGATTGGTTCACCTTGAAAAAATTAGAAAGTTGTACTTGTTATTGTATATTTTTTCAAGATGTAATTTGATCAGTCAATTTACCAATATGTGATCCACCTGGTTTTGTTCACATTGTTGATCTACAAAATGTGCCCTAAAAAACAACAGCTTGGAGATTACAAAATGGGTTCGAAGTGAGCCTACGTGACACCCTAGCTGGGCTAGGGTTAGCTATGGTGTTAGTCGTTAGGCCGAGCATTTGGGAGGGAGAATCTCGGTGGATGTTCGGATGGGTGGAAAAGAGTCTAACATCGCTTGGTGGATGTAAGTTCAATACTATTTATAATAGATCATGACCTTACCTTTTACATTATCTTTTAAAGTCGTGAAGGTGCCAAAACTAAATTGAACTTCATAGTTAAACGTGTTCTTCCTGGAGCAATTCAGGGATGAGTGATCTATTGGAAGTCCATGAGATCTAAGCGGTTAAAACGAACAATATTATACAATACGGAAGCGGGTGATTACAAATAGTATCAAAGCCTAGACCAACCGAAAATTCGGAACAAATCTCGACCTCACACAAGAGGACATGTGTTTCTAAGTGGGGAAGCCAGCTAGGCTATGGTGCCAACTGTTAGGCCAAGTGTCCAAGAGGGAGAGTCTCGGTGGATGTTTGGATGGATAGTCAAAGATCCCACACCGCTTGGTAGATGTAAGTTCAGTACTATTTATAACAGACCATGACCCTACCTTGTACAAAGCCTTTAAAGCCGTGACGATGCCAAAATCTAATGAAATTTCATAGTTAAGCGACTACGTCCTGTAACAATGGAGGGATGAAAAACCTACTGGGAAGCCCATAAAGTTTGGGCGTTCAAAGTCGATAATTAATGTTATATAAGACAGGAGCAGATTGTTAAAATAATATAGCCAACAATAGTCGAAATGAGTTACATAGAAGAGAAAAAGACTAGTGGAAAATAAACCAAATGGAAGTTGGGTCTAATTTTTCCTATCAAGATCAACAAATGCTCATGGTAATCTTTCAAACAAAAGAATTAAATCCCCAACCTATGTTAAGATCATCTCAAGTTGGAGGTATTAATCTAATGGTAGAGCTGAAATTAGGAGAAAATACAAAAACAATGAGAAGGCTATGGAAAATGGTAGGGCATACGTTGTGTAAGAATGCAAAATTTTGGCAAGGGAAGTGTGTTTAAGGTTGGCTTCAACATTAAGGTAAACTTTGGCAAGGATACAAGATTTTAAGAGCAAGCTTGGTTGTCTCAGGAACCACTTAGAATTATTTTTCCTACATTATATTAGGTTCCCACTCAAAAGAATGCACTTATTAGTGACTTGGTATTCTTTTAATCATCCTTTAGAATGGAATCTGGAATTTAGAAGACGGTTGTTTCAATGGGAAGAGGATCTACTATCCAATGTAATCCAAATGCCTAGGGATAATGTTATGGAAAAATCTAAAGATGATCAGTTAAATTGAAAATGGGACAACGATAATTTGTTCACAGGTAAAGTTACATACATGACATGGAGAAACAAACCTATGCCAAAGATTCCACCCTACACTTTGTATGAAAGAGCTATTGTCCAACCAGGATTGAAACTTTTTTGTGACAAGCATTACAAGTCAGAATTGCAACCAAGTCTGAGTTGATAAAAAGAAACATCATTCCTCCTAATCAAGGTACGTGTACTTTTCATGCCCTACACTTGAAAACTCCTAGCCATTACTACTGCAGTGCCTCCTCTCTTGGAGCATGGAGTCTAATATTATCAACTGGCGAAATGTTTGTTAGGTATGTCCTCCAAGTTTGAGAGTATTAACAGAATACTTGTCATGCAATAAATATATCAATCTGGAAAATATATACATGGGAAGTAGGCTTTTATGTTGTCTTGTTGTCCTTATGGAAAGTTATGAATAATTATGTTTTCAAAAATATTTATCCTGATGCTAATACTCATTGGCCTGGTTAAGACTAGGATTGCCTTGTGGAACAAAGGAAAATTCACCATTGCAAAGACTACAATAGATGAATTCAAATGTAATCCAAATGGGGTTCCTAGGTTGAGGATTTGACGCTGCAATGATGGGTTTGGGTGTAAGACTAATTTTTATATAGTCAATAAATTAGTCTGCTTATTATGTGTGTCACATATCTAATTAGAGATTCAATAGGACTCCATATCTTTATGCCCTTATCTTTATCTGATTGATCAATAGATAAAGCAGTTTCTAATAAGAGTTTTACTTTGATGGGAAATAAAAATTACAGTTCAATTAGAAAACTGGTCTCCTCTCTACCTATAAAAGTGTATCTGGTCTTCTATCAAATAAAAATGTGGCTGATTGCTAGAAAATAAGGTAAGTTAGAGAAACCTGTTTTTCACCTAAGGCTTAATGCTCTTTGTAAAATCATGGATGCTATTATTAATTATGGAGGCATTCAAATTCTATATGGATAGATCTGGATATATTGATCGTCATTATAAATCCGAGTATGTCGTTCTTGATTATTTTATTTTTGCATAACGTTCTAATTTGTGAGATCATGATAGTTCAAGATCCTGACATAAAAGTAAGTTGTTATTTATTTAACACCATTAAAGAAAAACTTACATATGTTGTCGAGTGATACTGTTGTGATGGGTGATTCTAGGTTATTAGATGGTTGTAGCAGGTGGTGATGTCGGAATTGTTGATGGGTGATGTTGGGATTGTAAGAGGGTGATGCTACTTACTGATGAAGGGTGATCATGATTGCTGATGAATAATGTGCGCAGGGCCTTTAGAGTGTTAGAAGAAGTGTTAAGTAGCTGACTACCTGCTGAAAGAAGATGATGATGTAGTTGTTGATTGGTGATCTAACTGTAGGATGTGCATGATGATGTAGCTGCCGATGGGTGATTCTACTTTTATTGGTGTGTGATGAGGTTATCGTTGATGGGTGATACTGATGTTGCTGATTTTCCTAGGGGTTTTCCAAATGAGTGGTGTTGTTAGGCTTTTGGATGGTTTCGATAATCAGTGCATGCTTTGGTGATGAGGGTGTCAAAGGAGAGTGATGCAATAGTTAATGGTGTGTGATATAGTGGTTCAAGGGTATTTGCAGTTCTCTGTGTCTCTACATGAAGATGATGATTTTAGATTTTGTTGTTATTGTTGTTGGTTTTGTTCTGCTAATGGTGCTACGGGGGTTATGTTGTCAATGAGTGGGTGGTGAAATATCATTAGGTAGGTGATATATTGTCTTTTAGGGGTGTGACACTGTAAAGTTTAATGTTGATTCTCTAATTTTAATTATGTCATTGATGATCTGTTGATAAATATGTTGTTGATGCTGGTTTGCCGTAATTAGGTGATTTTTGGTGTTGCTATTTAGTGGTTAAGAATATTGATGTTGTTGATAGTTGCTTTTTTAATTCTGATTTAATCTGTGAGCTAGTTAGGAAATTGGGTATTATTGTTTTCTAAGGTCTTTTATGTTTAGGTGTAATTTGGGGCTATGTCACAAACATAGTTTTTATTTCTTTTGGTTGGTATCTTGTCAACTCGGTTGATGTTCTTGAGATCTCAAGTAACATATGATTATCGATTGCTCTGGTGTTAATCTAGTTGAAATTCGAGTTCATCCAATATGATTATGTCATGCTTGATATCCTTTTAATCTTCATGCTTTCTATTAAAAATTAAAATTTTTTTTTTTTGCCAATAAAAAAAATCCAAACAAGTTGTGTGCTAGCAAAGAAATGACCCTTGTGTGAATCCAAACAAGATCCCACCAAAAAACCTTATGGGTTTCTGTGATTTTTCTAAATATACATTGCCCCACCGATTGAGATTGATTAATACTATCATACAACTCATGTGTCTCACTCACATTGCTTTTTGTATACAGTTAAAATACAATTCACATTAAATATTTTGAATTTCGTGGTGCAAATTGTATCTTTAATTTCACGAATCACAATCAAAGGATTCTAAACCTATGACTAAATGTTATTATTTGATCATACCTATGACTAACTACGTTAGAGATTTATCATACATCCTTATACTAACTCGTTCAAGTTTGATCAATATAAAAGTTAAGATCCAGATTCTCTCGGAAAATTCTCCATGTGACGACCATCTAGAGGTTTTCTTTTGCATGCAACCCAATAATGAAAAGCTCAACCAGATAAGAATAAGTTACGAAGTCATTTCAACCCTTTTAAGGCACAACGTTTCAAATCGACTTCCAATTTAAAAGAAATTTTGAAACGTGGTTGACATAAATTACTTTATTTTACGCTTATATGTTGTTTTATCTTAAGTGTCTTGCAATTGGTTGATTGAGGACGGGAGAGATCTCAATAATATATGAATTTGGTCGGGTAACGTGTGTGGATTCAACACCGTTCACACATAAAATTTCAAATAAATCTTGTTTAACTTATTCTTCTTTTTTTGAGCGCGTGCAAGAAATTTAACTTGATCAAACTAGGAAATGGGAAATCAAATTCCACGATCAAAATAGAACCAAGAACTACTAATGAATACAAAATCTTACCACTCAACAATCAGACCGGTCTCGTACGTACCCATCGATACATACTTGTATGAACCTATCTAGGCTCTCTCTCTCTCTCTCTCTCTCTCATTGGTATTGACTTCACATGGGGGACAAGGTGGGGGGTTTGTTTTTTCAACGGGGATGGGTCTGAGGTCCCCAGCCCATGAAAAGTTTGGTACTAGGTACGGGTAACCCATCGCAATTATAACTCGAATGTTCACATCAAAACATAACGTATCTTCGGACAACAGCAAACCAATGTTTTCTTTTTCTTTTTTTTTTCTCTTTTCCTTTTTTTATGTTCAAATCCGACACCACTAACTAGACTAGACTAGGTGTTGCTTGTGGCAGAACCAATAAATCAATCTCCGGGGTAAAATTGGAAAAGACTTGTATGTGATAAAGGCCAAAGTGTAATTTTTCAAAACCTAGTGGTAGGCAACTATTGCTTTGTACAAACAAAAATTCTCTCCGTAACGATTTCTGATATGACACAAATATAAAATAGAAAATGCTATTCATCTCCCTCTAGAAATAAAAATCGCACTTTTTCTGAACAAATATTTCATCTTTTTTTTTGAAATTTCAAAACTGCCACTCTCCACCCCTCCTCTTTTTCTTCCCTTCTAAATTACAAAACTATAGCTTCTCTCCTCCCGCTAAATTATGAAAATATCACTTTCCTTCTATTCACTATTTCACATTGATTTTTTTTAAAATGTATAATTAAAAATACAATTTAAATAAGTAATAATAAATAATAATAATAATAATAAGATGTAATTTTTTTAAAAAAAATTAACCAATTCAACTTTTTATTTTCGTACTAATTTTTTATTTTTTTGTAAGAACTTCTATAAAATTAGAGTTCATAGTTAGTTTTAAAATTTTGGTCACTGTTAAAATTTTAAATTTTTTAACCAATAAATTTTTTATCTTCACACTAATTTTTTATT
>JABCMJ010001808.1:0-20155 GCA_014822125.1 Arbutus unedo
GCTTTAAGGTTAATTGACCCTTGAGTGTTTTCAACGTATATCTTGTGTTGTGGTTGCATTTCTCTTTATCTCTATATCTCTATCTCAACAAGTACGACAATAACTTGATATATTTTCTTAATCAACAACGCAGTTTTTATAATATTAGAAATTGGGATTCCTATTCACCCCCCTCTAGGAATTCTTTGTGCTTCCGCTAATTTCATTAAAGATTCATCTTCTTGATTAAGTGTCTCTAAAAAATCAAGTTTCTTCAACTTCTAAATCTTGCAAAACCTTCTGAAGCATCTTGGAGGATGATGATCTAAGGAGGATTTCTGCGTACAAATCATAGGTCTGAGGAGTCGGATCTTGAAGGAGCATCTACCAGATCACTTTACGAGGATTCGACAAAAAGGTTCAAAATCAAAATAGAAAAGTCTAGGTTTGATTATGCGAAACTTTGTTGTTCTGAGATTTGAGTATAGTGTTTTCTTCCCTTTTGTGGTTTTTTTACCGCTTTGGAATTTTCCACCTACATCTGTGTTATGCTTTCTTGCGTTCTTTATTTATTTATCTTGCATAGTCACATAGATTAAATCATGAATTAATTTAGATAATTAACCGGAATAAATTCTAATAACGATAAATCAGTCAACGCTTTATCATACGTGATTTTTAAAAATCTATACCAGCTTAATTTTGCCTTGTACCTAGAGAGAACCATTTTAATGCTTCTTGATTTTGCAAAATCATTGACAATTAATGACATTGGCTTGGGCTGGACGAGGTACCAGAGTCGAAGTGCCCTGTTAAACAAGGGCATTAAATTCCTCTTGTATAGCAGTTTTTCATACAGGACGTTTGAGTGCTTCCACATGGGACTTAGGTTCCCTTGTTAACAGGTCATTATTGAGAGCAGCAAGAGCAATAGGGTATTTCGGTTTGAAAATACCACTTTTAGACCTGGTAATCATATGATGAGAAGGACCTTGAGCTGGACCAACAGATGAAGCAATAGGGACAGAAGGAACAGAACCAGGAGAATTAGTAGGATTAGAACAAGCAGAAGAAGAAGACATGAGAAATATGATGAGCACCAAGAAGATATTCACTTGTCCACGTTACAAATGTCTTAAACAACCAAAGTTGAAGCCCTCGTACTTGGTTTCAAGAGAGATAGATGGTGGAAGCGTAGAGCATAAAGATTGTAATAAGTGGTGTTAGAGGGCTGGTTATGGGTTTCAAAACACCACAGGTTGGTTCTTTTGAGGGGTGGGGTGGAGAGGGGAGATGGTTAGTTATGAGCAAGCAATCCAACCCATCCGTAGGGTATCGACTCCAAGGCCCTCTTGGATTCAGAGCTCAGAGCATGGGGTAAGATTAAAAATCTTGCCGGATCCGCATTTTCGTGTTTGGACGTGAAACACAGGAAAGTAAGATGATGAGAACTGGGCAGGGTTTATGGTATTGGTAATCCCAACAGGTGGAAATACTCATTCTATACTATTTAATTACCTCAATTCATAGTCTCACCAATCAAATAGGGTGCAAGGCTTGAAGAGTTGGGTCTTAAAAACCTGCTGAAGTCCTTTATAACACCTGTTGGTTTTAGGTGAGACTGGGGAAATAACACATACCCAACCTCAAACTCCTAAATTTACTCAAAACCCACGTCTACAACACAAATATACGGTATATACCGCATTTTCCACCATCTCATAAATTGATCCCGATTCATACAACACAAATACCGAAGAGACACACATACACAAAACCATTACAGGAAAAAAAAAATTATGGGTTTGTTGTGTCTATACTTCCTATATTTGAATCAATCAGATATCACGTTTCATACAACTGTACATAAAAGGCTTCAATTGGATAGTTGTGGATTTCAAAAGAAGGGGGATTTAATGTTCAATTTTAGCAAAACATAAGAGATTCAGCTGTAGGTGGCTTGTGAAACTGGAGTGGAAGATGAATTAAAAGGTAGAAGAGTCAAAAGTGAAGGACTTCAAATCGCTTCTATCAAATAGTCATTCCATACTAATCAAGGCCATCACGATAAAAGCTCCCAAAGCATTTGTTGAATCCAAATGCATACATTCAAACCTGAATTTGAGCTAATTTCACTGAATAATACTGTCAAATCCCATAAGTTGAAATCCACAGCTATCGACAGACAGTAGGATTAAACCCCAAAATTTTCGAAATAAGAGTAGTACAATACCTTCAAGTAGTAAGCCTTCCGGATTTCCTCCTCCGTAGCAGATGGGGTAACGCCAAGAACATCATAGTACTCTGTTTCTTTCACCATTTCTTTTTCTTCCACAAGACCTCTCTGGGAATGGAAAAAGATAGTCTAGAGAGAGAGAGAGTGTGTGTGTGAGAGCTGAAAATGAAGAGGGAGAAGGACAGAGAAAAGGGGTGGGGAATGGTGGGGAATCGTTGAGGCACTCCCACGAGACACACTTGCCTTTCCAGTTCTCATCAACTTTCTAATAAACAAATGCTTTTACGAAAAGCTTTTCGCGGGAGAAAACAGTATTCTAACCGCCACTTTGTGGCGCTGATCATACCTCCCTATGATTTTCTATATATATGAAATGTGTGTATAATATATATATAGAGTAAGTTTCTATGAGGGATTTTTGTTTTGTTAAAATGAGTACCTTCTATTTTTTGATCAAATATTGATGATCGGAACCGTTCAATCTGTTTAAAATATTTTTTTAAGGGTACCCGTGAGAAATCGGCTCAAAAAAATATCAGGAAAAATTTGATCAAAACAGTTATTTATAAATGTTGACAGAAATAGTTTTTATGAAAGATTGTTTCGATCAAGCCATTTTCGGTAATATTTTGAGCTATTTTTTTGCGAGTATCCGTAAAAATATATTTTAAACACATTGAACGGTTCCGATCATCAATATTTGATTAGACAATGGGAGGTTCTCATTTTAACAAAATGAGAGATCCCTCAATAAAAGTTTACTCTCTCTCTTTCATATAAGAGAGAGAGAGCGCGCTTCTAATAAGGGATCTCTTACTTTGCTACGGTACGGACCTCCTATTTTTTTATCAAATTTTAATGATCCGAACCATTCAATATGTTTAAAATATGTTCTTAAGGGTACCTGCAAGATATCAGCTCAAAATAATATTCGAAAAAATTTGAGCCATTCAATTTTTCATAAAACTATTTCTCTCAGCACTTATAAAAAATTATTTAGATCAAATCATTCTCGATATTATTTTGAGCCGATTTCTGTGGATACTCTTAAAAATATGTTTTAAACACATTGAACAGTTCGAATAATTAAAATTTGGTCAGAAAATAGGAGATTTATACCGTAACAAAATAAGAGATCCCTTATTAAAGGGGAACTATATATATATAAAGAGTAAGTTTGGGATCCCTTATTACCTCTTATTTCCTAATCAAATATTTATAATTTGAACCGTTCAATGTGTTTAAAATATATTTTTAACTATTAATACGAGAAATCAACTCAAAATATTATTCGGAAAGGTTTGATCCATTCAATTTTTCATAAAACTATTCTTGTTATCATTAATCAAAAACTATTTAGATTAAGTCATTCTCAATATTATTTTGAACCGATTATTTGCGGGTATTCTTAAAAACATGTTTTAAATATATTAAACGGTTCGAATCATCAAAATTTAATCAAAAAATAAGAGGTCCGTACCGTAATAAAATAAGAAATCTCTTATTAAAAGGAGACCCTAACCTATGGCTTTTTGTGTCAATAAAAAAATAATTTTGTGTCCCAAAGTACTTTTTAAAATTGTCCTATCATAAATTAAGGACAAATTGGTAAAACTACTCAAATTAACTATCCATTTTCACACTTCACTTTCATATTTTATTCTGCCACTTTACATATTTAACTAACACGTGCAATCAGTTTGGTATCTTCTAACTTTATCATTGTGTCAATTTTCTTCTTTCCGAAAATAACTCCTAAAAACATGACTTATTAAATTTTCAATTAAGTTTAAATCTTAACCACAAGAATAACTATGTCAAATGCTTTGGGTTAAATATCTTCTTCGACTCACATACGTGTCATGTGTGTCCGGCTTCTATACATATGATGCGGATGCGTATGAACTTGTACCATACAACACTTTGGTGTCTTTTAATTTTGTTATTGTGTCAATTTTCTTTTTTCCAAAAATAACCCCTAAAAAAATGACTTATTAAATTTTCAATTAAATTTAAATCTTAACCACGAGGATATTTATGTCAGATGTTTCGACTTACATACGTATCGTGTCCGGCTTCTATACATATGATGTGGATGCATATGAACTTGTACCATACAATTCAGTGATAATAGTATTCACATTACTAGAAGGGTGGGCATGATGTTTCGAGCTCGTATTCAATTGGCTGTCTATGTAAATAAGAAAGAAAGCGCTCTCCTAGTGTCGTCCTTGAATTTGAAAGAGCTTATGGATCCTCGTATAGATTTTGAATAATCTCATAAGACTTCACGGCAAGCTTTTTTAAGACCGAATCGTCATAGATTTCTTACTAATAGTTACATCTTTCGAGCTTTCTTATAATTCTCTCAGGAGGCCCAAGATTTGGAGGGGGGCATTCGCTCCGAATTTATATAGAGAATTCACAAAAAAAAAGAAAAACTTATTTAAAAGTGATTCTAAGATTATGCATTTTTGAAGAATGCGTTCTATAATCCTTGCCAAACACGCCAAACATTCAAAATGAAAAACTACACAATGCAAAAAGTGTGCTTCCAAACACCCTCTAATAATTTTTTTTTTTTTTTTAAGATTTTAGGTCAATGTTTTTTACCTTCAATTTTATAGTCATTTCACCGCAAAGTGAAAGCATATAAAACGATTAATGAAATGAGAAGTAAGAATTTGTATACTTGATCCTAAACTCGTCCCCAAAACTTGCATTACTATAAACAAAATATAATTTACAAAAAAATAAAGTTAATTATGCATTAGTTGTTGCCTAATTGAAAAACATTTGTCATTAAATATATAAACAAACCTCAAATCCTGCTCCCATGTGGAAGAGAGTATTATTTAGCTCCGACTGGATTTTTAATACATCAATTGACTCACATTCAAGCTAAAATCTAGCAAAGCCCTTGCCCTTGAGAGCTAGGACCTTGTCCATAAGGACCTAGTGGCATACAACCAAAATGACTCCTGCTAGATAACCGTCCTTTTATGGAGGGTTCAGACTCCGGGTTTGTTTGACGTTGAGATTTGGCCTCTGGGTGGTGTTGAGATATGGTAAGATTAATAGCTTCATCTATAAAGGATTGAAATAGGGGAATCGAAGCCCCCTATTGTGGACGAAGAAGTACATGACGGTTGAAGAATATCCCAAAGGTTGTTTGTAGTCTATCTCCAGCAATTTCTACGTCTCAAATCTCAAGTTTTGGATTGTATTTTCTCCCTTAAATCGCTCTATCTCTGAGGAACTCACTGATAAGGAAAGTCAACAGAATCTCAAATTAACTCGTGAAAGCGCAAAAGAAACTAATAAGATTAAATTAAAGCGCAATCATAAATCAGTTGGTTCTACGATAAAAAATTCGAAATAAAGACGAGAAATAGTTGGAGTTGTAGTGGGGCTGGGGTTTTGGGCTTGTTTTGGAATGTGAGGGTGAGGTGGGGTTGATTGCTTTTTATGGTATTGATTCAGAGCCCATTCATTTCCAAAGTAGGTTAGGCATCATCCAACTAAACGTAGCTTTCTCGCTGGACCCTACCTTACTGAACTTGAGGCAAATGGAGCCATATTTGCTTAGGTCACGAAATCATTCCATGACCCACGCAAGAATCGTCGTTTCCGGAGCAGTTGCATACCATATTCATTCAATTATTGACCCTATAAAATGACAGTTGATTAGGACGGATAAATAAACTGAGCACTGAATTATTTCAATTTGTTTTGAAAACATCAACAGTTTCTAAAAATATTTTCAATTAACTGATCATTGATAAATTTTAATTGAATCAATCACAAACTAATTTCAAGTAGCTTCAATTTTTAATTATTACAAGCTAAATAAATTGTTCAAACTTTTGAAAGCCGGCCGAGCATCTACAAATGTTGTAATTTTGCTTACTTATATAATAATGTGATCTTTTAACAAGCTTTTATCTAACAAATACAGCTTGACTCGAATAACTATGCTCATTTATCAATTCTATCCTTGATACATTGCATTTACAACGTCCTGTTCTCTTCCAAACACAAAATCAAAGAGATTGAGAAAAACTCCAACAAAGAACAGCTCTTAAGTTGACATCATAATATCATATTGTATCCTAAATTTAGTTTTCGCTTTGTTTTTGGGTTTTTTGGTAGAGGAATAGCATCAAAGAACATCCCAAGGGGTAAAACCTAAACACAAGGAAAAATAAAAGCAAAGCATATGACGGAAACCTAGGAGAGCAGCGGACTCCAACTACCATCTATGTACGAATCATACAAGACCTAACCAATTGCTCATGGTGTTTCACGATAAGTATTGGAAATGAACAGAGAAGTGGTGGAACGCGTTACTAGTCAATCCGAAACTTTTTTGAATGATATTCAAGAAAAGAAGATTTTAGAAAAATTCATAGAATTGGAGGAACTCGAAAAAAATATCAAGAAATACTCAGAGACGCATCTAAAAAAATATTCATATAGGAACTACACAAAAAACATAAATCGCCATCTAACCATGACACAACCAGGAGGGAATGGGGACACCAAACCAAGACATATCTTGTACATAGGCAAACCAAAAAGAAGAAAAATAAAAAATCAGAAGGAAATAAATAAAGAACAAATTCAGAACTATACCTGATCAAACAAACTAGATATCAAATTAACAAGATTTTTTCTTTTTTTGATAATCAAATACTACAAGATGAGTGATGGGGACCCCAACCACTTACAAACTCAGCTATCAGATTTTTTAGAGTTGATAACTATAGCTGGAAAGTGAAGCAAAAGCAGAAATAATGCTTTTTTCTCCCACCACTTTGATCCTTCTCTGCAGATCCTTGGAATCTACAGAAGAGCAAACAGCAATGCTAATAACAGCACCCTCTACTGAATTGACAAGAACAAAAGACCAACAGAGAGTAAAACACAACCTTCGCATTTAGTCCCGGGTATTCTCAAATCGAACAACTACACAAGTAATGTTGTCAGAGCTCCCTCTTGCAAAAGCTTCTTGAATGAGTTTTCTTGATGCTGCTTCTGCATCTTTTATATCCTGCACTACAGTCACGGCATCCTGAATGCACAAGAGATGGTACTTAGCCGCCTAGATCCCACACGCAGCAAGCATCAAGTCCCTATCTAGATCATAGAAGCAACAATTCCCTATACAGGTCTTGCCAAGAATAAACTAGATTTTCGAAGTCCAACCTTGAAAAAGTACATATGACTAAGACTGTTCTATGAGGCGATGGAACTGTCCGCAAAAGAAAATTCCATTGTTCAATTTTGAGTTCCTATTCTGTGTTCATCCTCAGCTATGCCAGCACCAGGACTTCGATCAGTACAGCAGGTAAAAATGGGGTAAATGCATCAAACATAGGTGACAATAGTTCCACTAGACCAGAATCCCTACTGAAGTAAAACAATGGAAAAGAAACTAAATATATCATAACATCTAACCTTTCCAACTGACTTGAGTAAAAGTTTTTTCTTGCCAAAAAATGGGTCAAATAAAAGCAAAAGTCACGAACCTAAATTCTCAGAGTACTTTGACAGCGACCCAGTAATTGGTACGGCAGATTACAATAACCTCAGGATAGTAAACGCTCAAAATACAATGCTGCCATCATAAACCTGTGTTTTTCCCGCTTGTCAATGTCGATAACAATTGTCTAGCGAGGGTTAAAAATGAAAATGCCAGCAAGGAAGGACAGTTATAATAGTTATAACCTCAGTCATTTAATTCTCTCCCCCCAAGGGCAAGTACTTTCTCAAATATGCCCTAAGTTACTGCAGAGAGCTAGAATTAAATCAGTTAAAGACGCTATTATCAACAAGAGAATGATTTGCGTTGGCTTGCTCTAAAGAATTGGAAATCAAGTTGATCATACACAAATGGTCTTTTCAGGAACAATAACTTGAACCCCTTCTATGTAAGCAGATCAACGATTGACTAGTCCAGTTGACTACGGTCCATTTTGTCAGTATAGTCCAGTTGACTATGGTCCATTTTGTCAGTAAATTGGAGAACATGGGAGAAATTATTGCAAAGTAATATATTGGAATAATACAAAGAGAAAGTTGTTTAGAATTGGGATTTCAAATTGTGGAGGGGTTGTGGTCCTTGTGGAGTCCGGAGGGAAAAGAAAAGGAATGATTACAATATGAATATAGAATGTAGTAGATGCTAATTCTTTCTTCTCATTGGTTTTTTTTTTTTTTTTTGTGGGGGTAGAAAAATGAGAAGATAATGACAATAAGGACATGATTTTTTTTACTTACCCACAGAAACTCAATAAGCTAGCTATTTCCCTTTCCATCCTTTCCCCTCAACACAAACGTGATCCAAAGGGTCTATAAGTTTCTGAAAACCAAAGTCCTCCAAATTTGTTATTTGATTCGCAATCACTTACCTTATTTGATAAGACATTCCAAAGTCCATCGCTTGCAATTATAATAAAATCAAAACCATCAATTTCTTCTTCCTGACAATGGGAATGAGAATAAACATGATTAATGCGAGGAAAGTTAAATATGACATATAGAAGCAAAATCAGTTAGCTGGAGCCCTTGCACAAATTCCGTATCTGCCTAATCAAAGCCATGAGTCAAACAAGAAAGGAAATGACCGGCAAGGTCAGGTAAGGATTCCGGTTATAATACAACATACTGGTCCTGCTTGAAGAAAAAATCATTCTGATCTTGATAGTATTTGATCGTAACTACATGAAGTGAACCAGATCAAGAACGTGGAGCAAACTGACACAGAGACTTATATTTCCAAATCAAGCATTTCTGTCAAAAATATTTTCACCCAATACAGACTCTTTCAATCCTTTTCAGGAAAAAACAAGTTATCACATATTTAATTAAGGAGTCCTCATGCATGAGTTAAATTTTTCCTTGAACAGCCCAAAGAAGCCCTCTGTTAAAGACAAGAAGCATTTCGACCAATTACCTGAATTTCTGGCTCAGCTACAACATATGGCTTCAGTAGTTTGTCTCCAAATGCACGAGAAACAGCAAGAACACCCCCGACCCGCCATGTTCCTAAGGAAGTTTGGCAAGAACAAGAGGAGTTCGTGTCAAGGACAAACAGTTAACTATACTAGAACCAAATAACAAGGGAGGCACAATCAGCCAGATATCTGTGATATTTATGCCACCAAATAACAGAGACCTTATCTTTCAACCATGTTCCAAAGCAATAGTAGACTAGTAGTCCTTGCACCATCTCTCACTATACACCAATTAACATGAAAAGTCTAACGCAGCACAAAAAGTGAACAAAGAGCATACACAAAAACTGCATATACACGAAATGACAACCAAAAGGACAGCTTTGTGGCAACATTAATATGCCATTTCTGATGACACTTTGCTCACACAATCAAAAGTCCAACTTGCAATAGTATAGTCAGAATCAGTACCAATAACATAAAATCAAAAGATACTGCATATTAACCTAATTATGAAAAATTGAAAACCAACTAATCATGTAGTACTGACCAATTGATTTTAGGGATGACATGAAGCAAACGAATAAACACATCATACACTAAATTAAGGACAGCAAAAGATTCCAATTAGAATAGCCAGACCTGACCTGCCCCAAGAAGATGGGGTGGGGGCAGGGATACGTAAAGAGGGGTCAGGACGACAGTGGCATCAGAATCAGCTAGTGTTTCAAATGGGAAGATTTTGTCCAATCTCAAGTATACTTACTGTCCCCTCATAGTCATACCACATTGTTCTTTAAAGAATAGTGAGGCTTCTATGTCACTATCAAAAAGCCCCTTTGGATGACATAGTGTGAGAGTTTGGACTTATTTGCAACATGTCGTCGTGCATGAATTTCTTTACCTTGGGAATTTTTTTATCAAACTGTTGCACACTAGGTGACCTCTTTTACAAGGGGTTTGAGGAGAGGGGGCTCTTAGAATAAATGAGCATCTGTAGTTAATCAGTAGGCACCATCTAATGAAACTTTTTTGAACACTTCGGTGTACCCAACAACCCCTTGGGGAAGCTAAACTTTCATCCCGAATGAGTTTGCCATGTACTTTTCATCATTAGCCTGGAGTTTGTAGGGGCCTCCTGTCCGAAACATACCCCAGTACCATCCACCCAGTCTAAATGTTATCCACTTACATACTTGCCAACATATTTGAATGCAATGGTAGCATATGCACTAATAAAGAGTTTCTTAATACATGGATATGCACTATGGTAAATAATGATAAAAGGTAGGTATAAGCTTCACATACAGAAAGCTTTTTAAAAACGATATGGTCGGAAAATGCAACCAAATCACCTTCAGATGTGCTAATTCCAGAAATTGCACTACCTAAAGGATTCGGACTATATTGAGGGATTTGTACTTTGACATGCAAGGTACACTTTGAACTTCAGACGCTGATCCATGGTGATCAAACTAATCATGGATAAAAGTTACATTTGTATCAGGTTCGGAAGTTAAACTTCAAAAATTCATCAATTTGGAAGTTGGGATCGAACCAAGACAAGATATATCATGAATTTCACAAACTTTTATAAGGTTGCTCGAACACCATGATGGCAAATTTAATTAGCAAAGCACTAATTCAATGCCCATCACTCATACCAACGACATGCTACAACAGGACGAAATAAACGTAGACATAGTCGGAAACGTAGACTCCACTTACCTGCCCAAATGATGAAACCCCCGGCCTGCTCAATTCTCTGGCGTTCATCAGATCTATCAGGTTTGTGATCAATAGACAAAGGGACAGCTGCATGAAGCACAACAAAGATCACCAAACTATACAAAGGTCCTGTACTTCGGGATAGTAGTGTGCTTATAAGAATAACCTTCTCAATGCATACTCGGCTAATTGAAAGTTAAAAAGTCCATAATTACGCTTCGGGAATAGCGGTAGGCTTTCCTAACCCGAATCCCTTTTGTACCACAAACAAACAGAAATAAATAATTTGGTGCAAGACTAACCAAGACCCAACAAGTGTAACATGATTTGTACGGAACCAACAAGATTAAGTTGCGAATAATGCAGAAAACAGGCCCAATCATGTTTCCTGGTTTGCGAAAATAAATGCAAACTCAAAAACCTTGAGAAATGGTGAAACAATAATAACGTTACAGCATTAAGAGTGAAAGAAATAAATTCCAAAGGGTGAGAAAAATGAATTCCAAGAAATGACAACCCAAGTACTAATCTAAATTTTCTGCATAAGAAGGAAATTTTGATCACACGAAGCTAGGAATGTTTCACACTTCAACTTATACAGAAGGCGAAAATAAGATTCTATGTTTCACCCTAGACCTTTAAGAATTTAGAAAGAAAATCAGCAATGTGCAACAACCAATGCATACCAGTTACAAAGCTGCCACTCTTCCATACAAAGTTTACTATAACCAAAGGTAATTAACGGACTTAATGGGTCTTAGAAATCCTCGAGGACACTCCTAACGAACTCCTGTTCTTGTTTCGTATGCAGTTTTCATCTCTCCCTATTCCAACTCAAGAACCTCAAAAAGAACCAAACAAAACCAAACTGTGAAGGTTTGATGGCTGCAGATTATTATGTCATTTTGTTCACCCCAACTTATATCCACAAATATTACACATAAAAACTGACATTGGGAACTGAGAAGTCATAAACCACATATACTGCTTATGTAATCAATATTTATGCACGCGTATAAGGATATTATTCCAAGGAACTAATAGCAAACGATATTATGGTTACCTGAGAAACAAATGTGATTCCTAAGTATTGCATGGCATGCAATGAAATAATGGTGAATGCAATTCATATATCTGTTTCCTAAATTGCATAATCACTTGTTCAAACATAATAGTGACAGCTGGTATTAAATTAATCATATATATGTTTTCCCCACTTCCAAAAGATGTTAACAGTTTCAGGTTCCAATGAACCCATGAAGTCCTATTCCGCACAGTATCAGTTCATCATGGTGAAACCAACCAACCTGAGCCAGCTCTACAAGCAACTACTCTTGAATCTCCCACGTTTGCTACAAGCAGCCGATCCCCTAGCAATACAGCTGTTGATGCAGTTGAACCAGCATCTCTTTGCTGGCCTTTTGCTTCATTGAGGTAATCAGCATCTGTCTGTCTAAAAGCCTCAACTGCAGCAACAACAAAAATTTTGTTAAATGAGGAAGCACTTAAGTAGTGTGAAGTTGGTCAGTAAACGGAAAAAGAAGCTCCAAAAAATGCATACCGATTGCTGACTTTGTGTCCTTAATAAAATCTGGATGGCTACTTACGTTCTTGAAAAGGTTGTTCTTAAGATATTCAGCAGTTCTTGAACCCCCATGACCTAATGAAGCACAGTGATTACAAAAACAAATATCAAAAGTGGGTAACCAAGCATTTTTTATACTCCTCTTCTGCATGAATTGTATCCTACACTCCAAGTAAGTATACAACAGATGGGCAACAAAACAAAAAGGAAATGAAAAAGGACATCAACAGATATTACAAGGGTAAAGCAAGAAGAGACACTAACAATGATAAAGTATCACATGAATATAAAGCTTATTTACCTTGAACTCTGCATCTGATAAAAGAAAACTTAGACAAATATTACAAGGGTTCAGGTCATCAAAAATGTGACATACCATCAAATACACCAAAGAAAGCAACCATTTGACCATCAACTTCTGATATACTCGTCTCATAAAAATCTTCCATCGAGGATCTTTTGCCTTTGAAACTGGAATATCCATAGCTGAAACTTGCATTTCGGTGTCCATTGAGGAAGCTACAACAAAAGAAAGAGAAACAATTAAACATCTTTATGACCAAACCATCAAGTAGAGCTCACAAATCTCCATGTCCAATCATATTAAAAGCTACTCCGTTTAGCTTGAACCATTCTAGACATCTATCCAACCCTAAACCAAACCAACTCTAACCTAACAAACCAAGCCAAATTAAGTTATCTTCCCCTTCCACTAGAGTATGCTACACAAATTCCTTGTCCCCATTCCACTCTGTCAACGCCAATACATACATTTATGTACAACAAGTCCAGATCTTTCTTATACACAACACTTCCCCTAGCATTTCGACAAACAGTAGTCTTATGATTCTTATCACTTTTCTTTCAACATCTCAATAGTGCTATCCAAACATTCGTGAATATTTGCATTTCTAATTCAATCTCTCCTATACGCTCATTCAATTAATGTGTCATGCCCAACATTTTAATCCCGTATAGCCTTGCTAGCCTTATACCTGTTCTATATATTTTCTTTCAACCTTGAAGCTATTTGTCGATGGTATAATATGCCAAATCATCCAACCACTTAAGCCAACCTAGTTTGATTTTATAGGTTAGATAATCTGCAATCTCTCCATCTTTGTTAATAACCGAAACTAGATAAGAAGAATATCACTTATTGGTATCTCATGGTTTTGAATATTCGCTTGTTTGCTATAACTACTTCTATACTAATTTTATGTTCCATAAAAGAGTTTATACCTACAATCTTAAAACATTTTCACTCTTTTAGAGCTTGTCCTCATGGATTAATGATAAATTTCAAAACCAATATGCTAGGCAGTCTCCACAATCAAAACCAATCTATGCTTTAACATGGTATTAGAGCTAGGCTTTGGGCAAGATTCTTTATTTCTTTAGTGATTGCTTCTCCCTTGTGTGTGCCAAAAGTGCAGCTAGTTTAATTGTTATCCTGACAAGATTGAACTACCGATTAACTCTTCACATGCGAGTCAGGGGCGGGACATGTATGGGAGTATTAGAGTAGCACTTCATCCGTTGATTACTACATCCAAAACTAACATACGAGATTGTGCAACCCTTACTTAATTGGTTTTAAGTTAGATACTTTAATAGATAGCTTCTCACTAAATGCTTGATTCCGCATGTCCCCCACAATTTCTCTAATTAGATAATAGGATTTGTGAATAATATACATCAACGAGCTGCATCATGAACATGTCAAGTCAATACATTCAAACCTACAAAGCGCGGACACCCCTAGGAGGTCATCGTACGCGTTTTGGACACTCACGGACATGGAGACACAAGGGGACACGCCAAAAAACATATTGGCGTGTCCCATTAATTTATTTTATTTTTTAAGAGGGGGCACAGTAGAGACACAGCAGGCAAGGTAGGGACACGTTTGGGGACACAACAGGCTTACATCTACAATTTTTAAATTTTTTCGGGGGTAATAAATATGAATGTGTTAATTATTGTGGGTTAGAAATGTAAGAAAAGTATAAAAAAAATACACATCAACAAATTAGTTATGTTGATTGAAAAAACCCTAAACAACCATCGATTCTCTATCTCCCTCCCTATCTCTCTCTGGTTCTTGCCCTGGTCATTCTCATTCTCTCTGATCCCTCTCTCGCTCATGATAGAAGCCTCTCTCTTTTACTCGGCGTCTCTTTCACTCTTTTTGATGTTTTGTAGAAATTATGTATATATTTCACAGTCATCGGTGTCACACACACACACACACACATCAACAGATTATTTATGTTGATTGAAAAAACCCTAAACAACGATCGATTCTCTATCTTTCTCTCGATCTTGCTCTAGTCACTCCCATCCTCTTTGATCCCTCTCTCGCTTGAGATAGAAGCCTCTCTTTTACTCGGAGTCTTTCACTCTTTTTGAAGTTTTGCAGAAATTATGTATATATTTCACATAGACATCAGTGTATATACTGCGTAAGTGAGTTTACACACACACATACATATATGGATATACTGATATGCATTCATCAGTATGTATCATCACCCCATACATTCATAAAGGATATGTACTGTATCTATTGATATTTTGTTTTGTTTGAATAGTATTGATGCTCGTCCATTACATTGATAATGATTGTGTTTACATTGTGTTTTGTGGAATCTATATACGTGCATACATATATGTATATATACATTGGCCATGTCCGTATCCCTATTTTCGTAAAATTCCCGTGTCCCCATAACCGTGTCTATGTTCGTGCTCCATACTTTCAAACTAACAGAGAAAGATAAGAACCCAAAAATAGCTTTGGTGTCATCCTATTTGATTGAAAGTTCTCTAGTTCTTTGTGCACGCCATGTAATTCAAAGCCCCATCATACCTTTACCAAGTCAACGTACCCCTTTGTCACTCACTTTTCTATTGTTTTCACTATGTTTTCCATTGGTTTCCTGAGTAATTGAATCATTACTTCCGCAATTTAGCTAAGCCTAAACCCAATATTATTCCTCTATATTGTTGTTCCCATTCTTAAGTGATGCTCAATCACTGTCTCCAAAAGTTTTGCTGTGAAACAAACATGCCTCTTTCATTGTTGCAACTTTAAATATCTCCTTCATTTTCATTTATAATTAATAAAGTGCTCTTCTTCTACTCTTCATGAAATTTCCCAGTCATAACAATTTTATTCAAGACTTTGTTACCTAAGGCACCCCCACAAAACCCAAGCATTTTTTTATAAATCAATAAGAATACCTTTCGCCCTAATGTCTTACCTTATTGTCATTCTCTACAGCAGACTTTTCAACTTAAACTTCTAATTCTACAACAAAACTTGTCTATTTAAGAGAACAAAAATGATACACACACATCACTTTTACACATTTGGGTATTCTTCAACACAAAACGACGTAGTTTTAAATGATGTGTAAAAATAATGTGCAAAAGTGATGTGTATGTAGCACTATTGTTAAGAGAAATGCAACATGTCATTGGATCTTTATCACAGTTTTATGTCACCGCTTAGTTGGATGCTCGTGGTTGGTTTCATGTTTAGAAAAGATCAAGTGAACAGTTGACACATGTATGCGTCAAACAGTGATAGAATTCAATGATACCTAGCAACCTTCATTCTCTAGTTTATGAATATTTTTTGTTAATCAAGAGAGGAAAATTCGTAGGTTCGATTCCTGCTAGATGCACTTGGAACTGAAGGATCAATCTCCGCTCACGAAATTTATACATATAGCTTGACTTTAGAAAGACTTGCCCCCATCTTGTCTAAAATAGGCAAGTCAAGAAAGGAGGAACCTAGTCGCAAAATAGATTAATCCTTCACAACAGGTTCCAGTTTAGATAATAAGAGACACAAACAAGAAAGTAGAGGCAAGGAAGTAGTTGAAATGTTGAAGAGGATACAACCCGCTCTTGGACTTAAGACTGCGCGCGTCGCGTGCTCGATCTAGGAATCTTGGACAATTGTTTTGATGAACTGTCGCCTACATAAGTGGTTGCTTGCTTACCGAGCCATCCTGGCGAGCTCCTCCAATTCTATTATTATTCTTGACTTGATTTCTTATTATAAAAAATACTCACTATCCAAATGAAAGACGATCAATTATCTACCCTTTGCAATGTTACTTGGTTTAACTCTCGTTATGACCTTTTTCTCATACATAGGAGTAGGACTGTCTGCAGATGATAATTATATATTAACACGAATTCCATATAACTGCGCACAATAGTTTCAACAAAAAAGTCAATCACTGAAGGTCCAACTCTAGAGAGGACCTCCCAATTGGCAGTGAAAACTACTTAAACATTGCCTTTGGCAAGAACTAAGCCCTAGACCTCCCAATTGGGAGTGTGAAAGGGTGGAACCGGGATAGACTCGTTTAAATCCGATGAAATTCAGCCCTTCAGGACGTACACTAGTAAGAATCTCACAGTGGGAAAGAAGCAAAGAGCTAACAACATATCAAAAAAGGAGTTGAGAAAATGAAAAATTACCTCTACCGAAGGAACAATTGACGAAAATTAGGTAACCATCCAAAGAGTATTACCAGTGGATACTGCTAAAGATAATTAGAAAATGAAAATAGGAACAGAGAAAGACACGCATAGACAGAGAGACGGGGTAGGTACCTGATACCGCCGCCACTAATGAGGGCATCGGGATCCCTAGACTGAATTACGACCCCTGATTGAAGGTGCTGTTTCGATGACTGCGGTAGTTCCGCCACAGGAGGTGGGGGTGGCGGCGGTTGTGGATCCAACCCAACGTCGTTGGGAGGGGGAGCGGGTGGGACATCGGGTGGTGAAGAAGAGTTGGTCGGACTGGTAGAGGTGGTGGAGGGAGGATCTTCAACGTTCATGCTCACCGCACTTCCACTTTTCGTATATGTTTATGTGTATATATATCTGTATGTAGAGCCTTTGTTTGTGTGTATATATATCTGTATGTAGAGCCTTTCTGTACTGTGTGAAGGATCTTACTGTTATCGTCTCTTTGAGTTGAGGGAGCGTCAAAGAACACCCCCCAATTATGTGGTGTGTCTGGTAAATAACGATCAATTATTTGTTTATATTATTTTAAAGAAAAAAAATAACGTACATATTTTCCCGTATTAATTAATTAATTTATATTTAGACTTCTACCTAATTAATACAACAATTACTATTTAAAAAATCTAACTTTTTAATAATATTATTTAGACTATTAATATTAAATGAGAGTGCAGTCTTTAATATATGATTTTTTTTAAAAAAGATAAAAAAAGGAATTTTCACAAGTCAATTGAAAACTGAAGGAATATTTTCAAATGTAGAATTAGAAGGTAAACAAACAAACAAAAACAAAGAGAGTATAAAGCTACTCATTATTTAGTTATCATAAAAACTGAAGGAATATTTTCACAAGCGATCGTGTTCCAAACCATTGGAAAAAATTTCTCTTCTTTTGTTTGTCTTGCTTGTCATAAAAAAAAAAAAAAGTTCGCATGTATTTATTCTATCTGCAACTTGATGTTTTCATAAAGTAACAATATTAAGGGACCAAGTTTAGATGATCTTCTTACAAACTAAAAACAAAAAATTCTCCCCATGCTCATATGGAGGATCGTGTTGGTACGGCACCTAGTCAGACCGAATTAAAACACTAATGTCCAGGTAGGGCCGATTCGTACAAAACCTTTGGCAACGTGGTCAAGCTCACTAAAGCTCACTATGGGCCGAACTCCAACCTAACCCACAGCTTACGATCACAATGACGATAGTCCGATGGGCTGAGTTGGCCCATCTCTTAGCATGGTTTCTGACTAAACCCATACCAAGTCTTGTGACACATAGTGTTCCCTCAGTGTGGGGAACATTTCACGAGATCGGGCCAAATAGGATACTTCTCTGGCAAACCAAGCTCACTTATTTCGAAGATGAAATCTCCACTTGGCATTAAGTTAGACCAACACGTGAAGCATGAGCTGTCAATCATCATTTCAAGAGGTGAGGTCATAACAGAATTCAGTTACGGATCACTATCACCAGAAGTATGTTTCACAAATGTCATTCTAAGTTTGGTATTCAAGTTAGAAGCAATATATAATGTACAGTACTTGGAGAAAAAAATACACCTAATCTTGTAACTTGAACTCAGTACTTTCCATCTTCTTCTTCTAATACTGACTTGAATGTTAGAGTGCTTCTTGGCCCAACTCTGGCCAGTGAAGGGTTTGTAGTTACAGATTTAGGTACTTGACTCACTGTTTCAATCCCGAAATCATGAACAAAATTGTAACGTGAATTAAAGGACACCACATCATATTATTATTTTAGAGTTGTTTTATATGTTAGATCAAAGAATAAAACACTTTTGTTTTGTTAAAATTCATTTGCAACACTATAAAAAATAAATTAAAATCTTTAAGTAAGGGTAAAAAATAAAGAAAATATGCACAGAAATATTTTCCTTTTTATTTGAATAATGACCGGACTTTAAAAATAATAAAAATATCAAGACATAAGACGAGACGGAGGAAGTAGGAGCCAGAAGTGATTTTAGAGACATACATTTGGGGGGAAGTTTTTTGAGGCATGCTGTAAATCTGCCACTAGAGGAGAGTGTGGGTGGGACAAAGGGAATGAAAGCGGTGGGTGGCGGCAAGGAGGGGTTAGCGGTGGTATGTAACATAACTTATGATTTTTACTAATTTGAACATATAAATTAAATTTATAGGACTCACTTTTAGACATTATACTAAAACCATAATTGTGTTGCATATTATATAGGTATGATGTAAAATTAATTGCAAAAAATAATGTGTCAGTAAACTTATTGTCAAGGGATGGGTGGAGGACGGGGTATGAAAACTTCGTTCACATAATTATTGAAAAAAAATCATAGGTAGAAGAAGAGGTATGACAACTTCGTTCGTGTAATTATTAAGAACAAATAAAAGACGGGATAATACAAAGAGATCTCAAAATGGGGCACAAGTAAGGCGACAAATGAGCTGAGCAATTCGCAAACTTTTGGAGACTTGGTTTAGTGAAAGTATAAATAAATTAAACGACTCGATTCAGCTCACAATTCTAAATTAAAATATATGTAATATTTAAAAATCTGTTCATAAATATTTATTTTTTTGCATATATATATATATATATATATAGTATTCCTCTTTTTTCCCTAATTATACATTTAAGAAAAAATTTGCTCAGTTTTGTTAATAATTAAGTTTTCTCTAATAATTTTATTTACAGTCTACAAACTAGCGTCAAATATAAATATATAAATTTTTTAGCTCATTAAAGTTCATGAATAAGCATTGAGCTTGAATCAAACCTTGGTCAGTTCAGCTTGACCTCAACTTGTTGAACTTGAGTATGCTAAAATTGTAATGAACTAATTTGAACATGCTAAAATTCAACTCAACTCAACTCAGTTACTGTCCTAAGCGCGAGTGACATTCTCACTGGAAATAAGAGGTTGTCGCTGTGACTGCAAGCAGCTGCGGGCGTAAAACACCCACACTGGATACCAAGGTAGATTATTGATAAAAAAAAAAACTTTATCTTATTATAGTATATTTATCTTTAAAAAACAAACGACTAAATATAATAAATTTCTAAAAAATGCAGTGGAAGACAAATGTGCTCTAATCATATAACTACGGGCAACCA
>JABCMJ010001810.1:0-17765 GCA_014822125.1 Arbutus unedo
TAGCATTTTTGGTTGACTAGCAACAAAATGATAGAAAGTCATGAAAGAGAAAATATATCAACCTTTTTGTGTGTGCATGATTAGAAGAAATAAAATGGGAAAAAACACAAGAAACTAATTTTTTTTTTGCACAAACATTTATATTGTATGGTGCCCTCCAAACATATTTTCACAATAATGACTTAGATTGTTTTAATCTAATAGTTTGGATTCACTTAAAAAAAGTTACACAATAATCATAATTAGCATTTATTAGTCCCACAATTTAAAAAAAAAAATACATTAATGGTCACCATTTGTCTCTTTTTTTTTCCAGTTGAACATTCTATTTGTCAAAACTAATTAATTTTTATGAATATTTACTTTTCAAGATATAATACATATGTATTTTTTTTTTGAAAAAATATTGCGTATTCCATACCAATATATATTACAATATACAATAGATTGGGCGCTCCAAACACGTTTTTAGAACGGATAAGATTGTTTTAATCAAATAGTTGAGGTTTATTAAAAAATAAATTATATAATGCAATATGTTGATAGCTGAATTATAAACCTAACATAAATTTAATACAAAAAATTGGTCAAATGGACAAATCTGGGTTGATTTGTCCAATTTAGAACATGTTAATTTAATTTATGAGTCATGGTTCATTATTTAAAAAGTTTTAACGCTCAAGGTCTTTTTATAGACAAATTTGTTCATGAGCGCGAAGAGATAATTTTATCTAATAATATTATTATTTTAAAAACTAACGAATAACATTAGTTGTTAAGGTATCTACTAAAAGCGACAGATGGTGTTATCTGATAAATATTAACAAGTAACTTTATCTAATAAAATTATCGTTTCAAAACTAAAATATAAAATTATTTTCTTATTAAGAGAGTCAAATAACATTATATATTGGTTTGATATATCTATTAGTCAAATTAAAACATATGAAACATATAATTTTGTCTTACAACATCTGTTTAAATCGACCGAAATATTAACTGATAAACACTAACAAATATAGTGATATAATAAAACAGATAAAGTTATTTGTTAATGTATCTGTTAAAAGCGACAAATAATGTTAACTAGTAAACACTAACAGGTAACTTTATCTAATAAAATTATCGCTTTTATATCTAACGAACAGATAATTTTATCGCGTATTTACTAAAAGGATATTTTTAAAACTTATGTAACAAAAGAATTTTCATCCTAATTTAGTTTGAGATGAACTTATTGATTTAAAAATCTATTGTTATAAACTTTTAACCAAATTTCTCAATTTAATATTATTAATAATACAGTAATCACGAATAATACTTTATTTACGTATCTAGAAGTTACCCAACCTTTCATTCGCACGTTCCTAAGCTCTAAACACAGAAGATTGCGAATCTGTGAGCATGTGCTCCTACTTTCTGTTAGGATTCCTTCTCATTGTAATTTTCCTTATTTTACAAGTTGGTATCATGTGAGCAGCCGCTGTCTCAATTTGGTCTAACTTGGTTATTAATAAGTAAGTTTTGTTTTTATTTAAATTTTTTTTGTATTTGTTATTTTAATTTTAAATTTTTGTAAATTATTAATCCGTTTCAATGAGACGAATTTAAAAGGTATAAAATTATGTCCAAAAATTTTTAAAAAAAAATCACGGAAGACCACGAATAAGTATAAAAAATCTTATTTTTAGATTATTTGTCTTCTCTAACTTTTTTCAACTTTGGTCCATTATTTATAATTTTTCTGAAACTTTTCGGCGAGACAAACTAATAATCCACCAAAAGTTGACGAAAGACAAAAAAATACAAAAAAAATTCACATAAGAACAAAAAAATAATCAAATAATCAAGTCAGGTCCATAAAAAGACAACATAAAATCAGAATGTAAAGTACTGGAGTTTTTTATTTTTTAGTCTCATTTCTTATTAGAACTAAGAAATAGTTCTACCTGCTTTCAGTAATTATTTTTCACTCATCTCTTTTGGAAAAATTCTCAGTACCCTTACAACGACCTGGGTTTTTAAAACTTAAGAAAAATAATAATAATATAAAAATTAATTTTTTTAAGATATTCATATTTAATTATGTATTTGTATTTATTTGAATGCTTTAAATTATTTGATTTACTGACAGTTGAGATCGCGAAATTGTACGGGTTAAGATGGAGCGAGAACCGTAAGATTATCTTTCCATCTTCTTCTTCAATTCTCTACAAACGTTGGGTTTTGGAAAATAAAAAGGAAGAACAATTTTTTTGGGGCTTTCATGTCATGATAATGGTTTTTACTAGGGGAATTAACAATGCTTAATGGGGATAGATTTTCTAGGGCCTTATAAGGGAGTCAGTGTTTTTTTTTCGGCCAAATCCAAAACTTAGCCGAATCGTTTTCGTTCATTCGTCTTCTTTTAGATCTAAGGTAAGATTGTTTATTTCCGAACCTTAGGTACCTAATTTCTGTTGTCAATTGTAAGTTTTTAGTTGTTAATTTAGGGTCCCGTCGCCACCTGGTCGATAGGCCTGGCAACTGGCCATGGTTTTGGCCGAGGTTTTGTTCCCCTGATTGTTTTGTTTTTTGGGCTTCGGCCATTGACTTTAACGAACCCTGACACTCGCTCACATGCACATGTATCCACGTGTGACTTTAGTGATGCCTTGGATCCCCGTGTGTTTTGAGAAGACATGATTACTATCCGAGATATGCTTAGTTACTTTGTTTAAATCGTTGGTTATAATATGTGATGGTTTATGAAAATTATTTTGTTGTTGATTTATCATTATTTCCAATTGAGATATGTTCATATTGTAAATTTGGATAATCGGAATAATGCATTTGGTAAAACCAACGTGTTCAACCATTTGGTAAAACCGCCGTATTAAAAAAAATGACCGATACCGCTCATTTGAATCCCTTTAGGTCGTGTTTTCTGAATTTTATTTTTAAAAAAATCAGCAGGGGCTGCTGTGCACCCTGCACAGCAGGCCCCCCGAGTCCGTCTTAAATTTGATTGTTTGAAATTTTGAGTATGTCATTCTTCTATTTCACCGTCATCATGTTGCTAATTATAATAGATGAGTACATTTTTGAATATGGTTTACTTGAAAACATTAGAAGCACGTAAAGGTAAGAAATAAGGTTGACGAAACATAACAAACTAGAATTAAAGGTCGTCGTGCCAATGTGTTGCTCTGGATTCAATTCCCTTGTTGTTTCGGGTTAGATTCCTGAGACGGTCTCCGAATCTGTTTTGTGTTACGGGTTAGATTTTCGAGATGACTGGTGGTTCGATTCTCCTTTACTTTTGTTCTAGATTAGATTTTCAATGTGATTGGTGGTTCAATTTTTCTTCACTTTTGTTCAGGATTAGATTTTCGAGATGGTTGATGGTTCGATTCCCCTCCACTTTTGTATTATGGATTCGATTCTCGAAGTGGGTTAGATTTCTACCGACTGTCGTGTCGTGTTGTACGTGGGTTTGATTCCCACTGAGCGTCATCTCGATTAAAGAAATGAATAAAAAATGAATGTAAAACTTTTCAAGTGTTGTTCTACAATTTTTGACATATCAACATTTGTTACTAAATTCTGTTGTTTATGCTTCATTTCATGTATTTTGTTGTTATGTCATATCTCCTATTGTATCTGCATTTACCTATGGGTTCGGTTTTCGAATAACCCTTCATGCCGAGTTTTATAAACTCATCAGTGCAACTTCTCTGCCCCTAACGTTTCATGCCAAATGTAGGCGAGCTGAAGGAAAATCTGATAGAGTAGATGGAGTTGGAGGTCACTGATGGGAAAACCTTCACTTGACTTCATTATCCTTAGTTACTCCCCCATTTAATTTATTTTGGAATAAACGATGTAAAACTATAAGGGTATTTCAGTCATTTCATTTTCAAACTTAGTACTTACTTAAATTTTCGGTTACAATAAATGAGTTATCTTTTTAATAATTATTTTTAAAAAATACGTTAAAAGGCTTGTTAACACTACCAATTTTCGGAGCGTTACAACCCTTACGATAGAATGATATTTTCTCTCTTTCCCTAACCGTTATTGATTTAGTTTTCTATTTACGCTATGATTCAATTTTGGCCGCAAAATCCCATCCAAACAACAATATCCATTGCAAAGATTACGCACCAATCGCTGAAACACCAAAACCAACCAATCGGGAAAACCACTAAATCGTTTTGAAGAAATCTAAAAGTTGAAGATGCATCCCTTGTGCCGATATCTCCCATACATTATCCCTATTGTGTTAAAACTTGATAATCAAATCAACCCAAGCATCCCACATTTTGTTTATTTGATCAACATGGTATTTTGTGTATAACTCGATATTCTATGATTAATTTGGCGATTTTTCTTTACATGACATGGTTGTTGGGTAATATTTGAGGGTTTCGAAACAGTGAGCAGCCATGGCCGAAATCAGAACCTGGGGTCATCTGGTCACGTATCCAAATTTCTAGATGGGCATGCACATTCGGATTGGCATCCAAATGGTGCTTTAGGACTAGGCAAAATTTTTCCCTACTTTGGAATCCTTCCTAGACCTTTTGGAACATTGAATAACCATGAAATTTGACACAAAACTACCTTGATATCTTGCCTAACATTTTCAGTTAGAATCATGAAGTTTCGATGATCAAATTGTTAGAAAATATATTTTTCATAAATTTTGGACCAATCTTGCTCCATTGAGCTGTTACCCCATTTAGAGGTCATTTTGGACCTTGTGTTCTTTACAAAAAGTGTTCCCCACATCCCAAACTAGTACTCTGTCAAATTTTATTAGGTTTCTAAGCTGAACTTTGTCGAGCTAAATCCCAACAAATTTGCCAGGTTTTGCACTCAAGTTATTTTGGACACCAAAACTCCCATTTTGACTTCGTAACCACCCGAGACATCTTAGGCCCTGACTTGGCTATTGTTAGGAAACAAAATGAGACGTGAACGACCCCAAGCCCGTTGCAATGTCGGTATGTGAGGGTTTGCCATTATATTTGAAGCGAACAAATGGAATTAACACTCATGATTTTTAAACGAGTCTTGAACTAGATATTCAAGATAGGTTCCAATATGGGAAATATTGACCTAAACTCTGCCCCAACATCAGAGTAGGATGAGTTACGACTTTCTCGAGGCCGCTCCAACGTTTGGACGCGGGCTATGTTATAGATTAAGCCTAACCGGGGGCATTACATTGAAACATGTCCTATGATTACCCCTAGACCATTTGATATTCGACCCGACTATTGTCCTAATATCGGAATGGGATGAACGTGATTGTCCCGAAGCCGTTTCAACATTGAAACGTGGGGTTATACCAATGAACTGTCGATATAAGAACAAAGCATCGATTAGAAGATTTATAAGTTAGAAAGCATAACTTGACATTCGATACCTGTTAATGATAGGTGACATCGCGACACTGAGGTTGGGATTACACGTTGATCATTCCACCCAATCGAAGGTGAGTCCGGATACGCTTGTTTTACTTGTATATTTTTAAAACGTGATTGAGCATGTGATTTGCTAAAATATAGTTAGAAACTCATTTATGTTGAAACCATGCTTACGCACGACATATGACTGCTTAGCATATGATACTATGCTATAAATTGATGAATCCTATTAATAATGATCATGTAATGACGCCACGTCAAACCCGGTGATTCCTTGACCGTTGGGGTGTGACAAGCAATGGATTGGGATAAGCTTGGGTCTCACGGCCAGGTGGCATCGGGTGACGTCATGCAAATTCTAAATTATTGTTCAAGGTTTGCTCCCTTTATCAATTCTGGCATATACACCGATGGTTGATTTCGTTACAATGCATTACAAATTGTTGGATCAAATAATGATATAACCCACGGGTTAAACGGTTTATTATGTCATCGGCCATGACCCGTGAATCAATTTACAAATATTGTCAACATGCTAATGAATTGTTTATAATTGAGATTAAGTACTAGTCATGATAAACTTGTAGACTTGTATGTCTAGATTCATACTAGTGTTGCACTAATGAATGTATGTATATGTGTGTAAGTGTGTGTGTGTGTGTGTGTGTGTTCACATAGAAAAATAATAAAAATACTGAAAATTGTAAAAACAAAATCTTTATCGGATTAATTTTTTGGTTTCTTACGGTAGATTAGAAATACCCTTATGTAATTATAAGCTACGAAGCCGGTATATCATTATTTTGGTTTTTAGCTAATTATTTATGTGCTTACCTTCAAATTTAATGTTAGTATTTCTAGTATTAGGGGCAGTTTGATTAGCAACAAAATGATAGAAAGTCACGAAAGAGAAAATATATCAACCTTTTGTGTGTGCTTGATTAGAAATAGAAGAGGAAAAAGAAAAAACAAAAAAAAAATAGTTTTTTGTACAACCCATTTATGTACGTCCCTGGAAGTTGCCCTTTTCTTTCTTGTTAAAAATAAAGCAAATTCAACCTTTCTCTTGAAGCTACTTATCTGCAAATTGAATTTCAAAATTATGTCTCTTTTTTAATAGTAATCTACTCACAAGGAATTTATTAAATTGTAAATACGTAAGGGGTTAATTTAGAAAAACACATATATTAATTTTCATGTCACTTTCATTGTAACCAAAATCATTTCATACAAGAAAGTCAAAATATTTCTACGACGTTTCATTCTAATTGCAGGAAAATAAATTTACGTATTTTGTTTTACTTCACTTTCTCTCATTTTCATGTTTAAATTGAAGCCTATTTCCTGTTTTTGTTGCCTACGACTTGTTACCTACACAAAAGAAGTGCCCTTCGCACCTTCCTAAGCTCAGAGACAACCACAGCAGATTCCGAATCTGTGAGCACGTGCTCTTTCTTTCTGTTACGATTCCTCATCAATCATCATTGCAATTTTCCTTATTTTACAAGTTGTTAATAGTACTACCTGCTTTCAGTAATTATTTTCCACTCATCTTTTTTAGAAAAATATTCCCACAGTACCCTCGCGATCGAATGATATCTCCTCGATTTCCTCCCATAACCGTTATTGATACAATTTTCTATTTACGTTATGATTTAATTGTGGCTGCAAAATCTGATCCAAATAAAGATTACGCGCCAATCGTCAAAAGACGAATCCTGGCCCCTTGTGCCAATATCTCCAGTAAATTGTCCCCATTGTGTTAAAACCTGATCATAATCAAATAATTGTTCCGTGTGGTTCCTCATCTGTTCATGTACTCGTGAGAGTTGAGATATTGAGAGCAGGAGAAATGGAGGCGAAGAAAATAAAAAGTTAACATGGTGAGAAAGGCAAATGGGTACTTTGGTCTCACGAAAAACAAGTTTTTTTTTTTATTTGTCCAATATAGTCTGATATATAGATTACTTCTACTGCACTTAATAGAAGTAGATTCAGTTTAACAAAAGCCTTCATATTAATGACTTTTAAGAAAAAAAACAAAAAAGGATTATGGTGTTTCTATTTTATGACTTGATTACATAAACAATGTCAATTTCATGCAAAACTCTATGCAAATGATTTGGTCAATGGTGAACACAAAGAGTTGTAGATGTAAGATAACTTTACAGACATACATTTTGAAAGTAACTTATTTTGCCTTTTTCGTATTTGTTTTACTCGTATAATTTGTCTTATTAAAGTGAATTAGATTAAAAACAAATCAAATTTTCATATAAGAAAACTATCAAATACACTAAAAACTTAGGTCCATCACACTCATAGTGACTGAGTGTAGAGTACTTTAAGGTAATGTTACACCAACGGAAAGTCTTTGTACATAGATGTTAGAGACACAAACCAGACACAGATATGTCCAAAATCGTTAGATGTAAATGGAATTCTTTAATTATTAAGAATTCTACGTGCATCTAATGATTCTGAACACATTTATGTTTGAATGTATCTCTAATATATGTGTAGGTAACAGTACTCTTGTATCAAAACTATCACTACCCTATTACTTTTGGTAGAAATTTCTTTGGATAAATTGTTTTTTTAATACCATCCTCTAATAGTAAAAAGTTCCCAGTAGTTGTGAATAATGGAAGAATTCAAGTCTAGTTGTACTTGTGCCTAGCTTACCCAGCAGGCCGCGTAATTACCTGCTTCTCACCAACCCCCAAAAGAATTAAGTAAAACAAAACTATAAAAAATTACATGCTTTCATTAATCATAATTTTATTTTTTATGGGTAAAAAAGACGTCAATAAAAAGACAGTGTTGCAAATTCACATTAAGAAAAACATATCTGCTGATATTTTCATGCTGAAGCATCCCAAATTCCCAAAAAAGCTCCGCCTTCAGCAATGATATCAAATTCCCAAAAAAGCTCCGCCTTCAGCAAGAATATGGTAATGGAGTAATAGATAATAGGGCAAAGACAAAGGACTAATCAACAAGAGAAGGCTTTTCACTGATGAAATTGTCTTAAAAATGGGAAGAAAATAATTGAGGAAGAAAAGGCTAAAATAGCTGACTCTGATACGTTTCCGTACCAGGAGAAAGAACAGCAGAAGAGATGGAATTCAAGGGCCTAAAAACTAGCTGAACTTCTACTCCATTTTTATAAGCCAGTACCAGAATAAACAGAGAGGCTGTACAATAAGTCAATAACTAGATGACATAAGTTCTAGAAACGCAGTCTTACAATCAAAATCAGTGGTAATTTTGAAAGAAGCCGATTGTTTCCTTCTTCATGACTTTGGCTGAATCCACTCGTAACGACCTTCCAACGGCATGTCCTTTGCAATGTCATAGTTATACCTGTAAAATTGAATTTAAAGGCTATATATGTTACCTTCGGAGTAGATTTAGGGTTACAGTTAGCGGCAACTTACTTCTCTGTAAACCGTTTCTGTAGGTGTTTTTCTGCAGCCGTGAAGAATTCATCAAGTTCAGTTTCGGACGGCATATTCCCAACCAACAATCTCCGGCGAGAATTAGCTTCCGTTGCCCTCACCGTTGACTCCAGGTCGCCTGATTCTGCTTCCATATCACTCGGCGGCGTCGATTTTTTCCTGCAAAAATTTAGCGATCCAAGAGACGTTGTTAGAGAGAGAGAGAGAGAGAGAGAGAGAGAGTCTAACGGCAGAATGTTTAGGATCACTCCTTTTGAATTTCCATTAGAAAAGACGAGAAGAAGATAATCACATTAAAAATGTCAATTAAATGAAGTTCAAGAAACACCTTCCTCTGTTGCCGAAGTTACACGTTGATGATTCAATTTCAAAACTAGCATCCTGCAACATTAAGTTCAAAACGTTTGGAAATGAACAAAAAAGAGCAATTAATGCACGATACTCGAAAATTCATTCAAGAGAAAGGTGAATTCTGTCGTTCTGTGCGTGACTTCTCGCGTACCTCCAGATCTACTATTTCCACACTCTCGTTAGCGACGTCGCTAGACGCATTACTCGAGCAACATGAAGCCGGAGCACGACAGGAATTTCCTGACGCGGCCGGCGAAACAGAATTCTCTGCAACCACCTCTCGTCGGCGACTTCTCAGCTGACTTAGCGACGAAGAGAAGGTCGATTCTCCACCAGAAACCTTTCTCCTCTTTAACTTTCTGGCGCTCGCCGCAGCCGCCATGGACAAAGCTCGAGCTCTTGTCCTTACACCGACATGAGCCACCTCCATTACTGCAATCTCTCTAATTCCCTTACAATTCTGCCTCATGTACTTCCCCATAAACTCTTTGCTTTCACTCTCTAAATGTACTTGAATTCTTCTAAAGGAAGCGTTGTGATTTTCATCTTATTCTGCGCCTTTTACTACTGTATTGTTAGTTCTGCGCCTTTTACTACTGTATTGTTAGTTTAGAGAGAGAGAGAGAGAGAGAGAGAGAGAGAGAGGGGAGCGATAGGGTGATGATGATGACGACGCGGATGGCAGGGATTCCGTTCAACGGTTCGGATTGGGTTGTTATTGGCTCACTTGAATGTGTGTGCGCGTTACGTGTGGTCCCAGGTCCATCTGCAGTGACGGGTGTTTGGTGGACGTGACGAGAGAATTTTGACGGCGCCGTTACGTTACGTAAAGCTGATTGTCAGCCAGCCTCGTGACTATCTAATGATTGGTTGCCACGTGTAATGTACACGTTACTAGTTGCTTGTTTTAGCTCCCTGATATTGAAAACTAGAGTGCAAAAAATTATTATCATTAGAAATCAGCCAATGAAATTATATAAAAATATTTTTTTCAGATTTTTATTTTATTCAATTTAACCTAACTAAATTATTGTGTTATTTTATTTTTAATTTTGTATTTAATTATTTCGAATTATTAATTTATCTTAACAAAATAAATATAAAAAGTAAAAAAATATATTCAAAAGTTAAAAATAATTTTTCAAGACAAAAATAATTCAAAACTGATAGATAATTTATGTGATTAATTTTTATTTTATAAACTTTTAAAAAAATTGATTTATATTTTTACTTTTTTAATATTTTTCATCAAGACGAATTAATAATTTATAAAAACTTGACGTAAAATTAAAAAATACAAAAAAATCCAAAATTTTCTTAACTCCATTGGTGTGCTAATTGATTTTTTTAAAGTCAAATGAGTTCTGAAGTCAACTTATTTTTTACATTATTTACGCTCTGAATGGATTTAAAAAATAAATAATTTTAATTATTGAAAATAAGCTCAAGAGGAACCCAATAAAATCCCAGCACCACCCTCCAGCCCAATTTTGAAACCGGAGAACACCAGGGTCTACTTTTAGAAGTATTATACATCGGGGATAGAATCTCTCAACGTACCATGGCACTACCAGACAAATTTTTTGACCAAACATGGCAATGTACTTTACGGAATGAGGGAGCTGCTTTGCTCAAAAGCACAGTATAGGTGCTGTGTCACGAAACGGCACACTTTCGTGTTTACAACAAATTTTTGTGTGTATTGTACACGTAATTTATTAATAAAATTTTATTTTAAAATTTGGAGTTTGCAATTAATTTTAAAATATTTATTTAAGTCGACGGTGATTTTTTTTAATTTTTTTAAAAATAAAATTCAAAAAACACAATTAAAAGGAATTTTCAAATGAGCGGTGTTAGTTTTTTTTTTTTAATGCCACAGTGACAAAAGTAAAAAAAAAAACTACAAAGATATGTCTATTTTGCCACTGTAGCATTAAAAAAAATAACTAATACCGCTCATTTGAAAACCTCTGTCTGTCGTGTTCTCTGAATTTTATTTGTGAAATTTTTTGAAAAATTTACCGTTAACTTAAACGAATATTTTGAAATTAACTACGAACTCAGAATTTTAAAATAATTTTTATTAACAAGTTACGTGTACAAAACACACAAAAGAAATTTTAGTATAGACACAAAACTATGTTGTTTCATGACACCGCACCTCCCCCCATTCCGTATTTTACATATCTAATCTGGGCCCTTGAAGCTGTTATGAGATTACTATCAGCAAAAATGTCAAAATTAGCAAACTCATATCTTTTCGGAATTTTTATTTAATATCTCATAGTGTCGGATGAGTTTATGGGCAATTTGATTAATTTTTTGTCAGAGATTAGATGGTATACAAAAGTGCAGGCTCATTTTTAGTTCTCTAAAAGATATTATTGGTTTAATTTTGGGTATTTTCGGGTCTATCATGAGCTCACTTTAACTGTTGCGATCGTTCATCTTCCAACAATAGCTTGATATCAATAATTACATTGATTGAAAATTACTTAATAATTAAATGGATAGATGTTTATTATCCAATAATTGGTTTCGATTGATTGCATTTGTTTTTTGTAATATAAATATGTTATGAATTGTATTGATCAAAACAATTAGGAATTATTTCTAATGAAAGTCCTATATCATGGGCAAAACCTTTCACACAAACATGGCCTAAGTATATCTATTGTTACCAACAAAAATAATAAGTTTATTAATATTATCAAAATGATTTTTATTAATGCCGAACATAAAAAACTTGGCATTGACAAAAAGTAATTTGTAATTACCGACAATCAAATAATAAAGGTAGTGAATTCTTTTAAGACATGAATGTGGGGCAAGGGAGACATGGTCATTTAATTTAGGACAGTGTGCACAATATCCGTTAGGTAGGTAACAGAATGAATGCAAAAGAAAGATAATAAATAATAATAAAATGTTCCATTACTTTGCATGTGTGGTGTTTACAATTTCATCCCAATATTTAATACCCCCTCCTTTGTCGCCTGTTCTATTCGGATTGAAGTTTTAATTGTTTTTTTAGAAATATTAAATTAAAAAACACGGGAATCGAATCAGAGGTGAATCCACGTATCTCTGATTCATTTTTCGTCCTGGTTATTAGTATATGAAAAACATATGTTATTTATTTTTTATTCTTATTATTTTTAAATATATGTTTTGAAAATTATTTTTTGTCGCTATTTGATTGAAATCACAAAAACATAGTGTTCATTTTTGTTTTATTTTTTGTACTGAAAATTTTTCGGGACATGATGAGGATAGAGGGTGGAGCTAATTTTCATTTGGAGAAGGGAACAAAGATTGAAATGAATGTCAAGTTTAAACATAAAAAATGGTGGTGGTCAATTTTTTTTTGGATAAATTTCAAAAACACTCTTTCGATTCTAGTAGAATCACACTCACATAATCACTATTTACTATAATTAAAACTTCACAAATACTTAAAGATAAGCCCAAAGTCTTTAAATCTTTTCATCTACGGAAATAATATTGAATCCAAGTTTAAGAGTATTACAAAAAAATAGGCAAATCTCGGCCCGATACATATATCTGATGAAAAATTAAAGTTAAACGTTTACATCATTTGATCCCAAACTAGATATAAAATATGTAAAAGTCATTACACCTTTCAAAATGAGTTTGTAAAACACTACATGAACTCTATCGATATAGCTTCTAAAATGATGCATCGTCTCATACATTTCAAGCACTCTATGCTAAACTCCTAGTGGAATACTTGAAAATAATAGGGTGAGCTACATAGCCCAGTAGAAAAATCTACACCAATATTATGAATATATGAAATGAATTAACATACTACACAACACCGAACAATAACAAAACTATGAACTCACACAAGATATTTCAAAATATGCATGCCCAATATACTTACTCATAGTGTTATTAATCTGTCCATTATTTCATATGACCAACCCAAGATTTTCAAATTTCATTATCGAAGTGTTGTCATCCATTCATTTTGTAACACTTATGATGTTCTCACGCTAAATCCTTCACACTAATCAATCCACACTACTCATATTGATTCAAAGAGTATCTTTCCAACTAGCATATTTCTGAAAAGAAGTTAGACAATATCAAAATCTAACTAGCACATTTTTGAATAAAAGCTAGACAATCCATAACTAGCGCATCTCCGTCAGAGGCTAACCGTATCTCCATACATTTTCCATTTAGTTTCTTTCATTCATGTTTCATAGTCCATTCTGACAAGCACTATCATCTATAGAAGCAACATCGTTCGATGGCAGCTTGCTCCGACCTGAGCTATGCAACAATGAAATCACCCTTGTTCCTTCCCGAATGTGCTTGGCGGTCCCCTATGATACGCTCACTTGGGGACTTCTTACTCCAGTTGTTCCAAGAGTCTCTGCTACTGGTGAGACAGACCTTGATAGTTAGGGATCCACCCGAGACTCTTTTGTCTGGCAAAGCAATCGTCGATAGCCGGTGAGCCTATACTCTTTGGAGAAAGTTTGACTTGAATAACTGGTCTGAGTGAGGGTGATAGACCAATCCTATCATCACCATGAGGTGAGGAAGACAAAAAGTAAAGTGTCCTGCTTCAGATGTTGATGTAGGTCCAATATTATACCAAGTAAGTCTACAAATCTCATGCGATTTACCAATTAACGGGAAATCAACAGTCTACGACGTCAATACCATAATCCATTACAATAATAAGAGAACGAGCAATTGAAGCATAGAATAATAACCATACACTAATACATCTTAACCAATAAACTGACATCATATCCATGCCAAATCCTCATAACTCGTTTCACCGTCAAGATCTTTCTATTGGAACTTACCATGAACTTACATACGTGTATCAATCAAGACAGACAAGACATCTTAACAAGCAGGGACATCAAACTGTACTCTACCTCAAACTACATAGAGCACAATATCTCATGGCACGACAAGCTTACCATCCTCCTAAGAGACAAGCGAACTGGACAAGGCATATCACACGCAAGGGGTCATCAACCCACACTCTACCTTAAACCACTCATGGCATAACACTTATGGCAAGTTAACGCCTATGACTCTTCCATGAAACAAGAGAACTCTTCACAACAATGACACAGAGTGGACCATCTCTAGAAATGCTAACGAGAAGCATAAACTCAAGGAGAAAGAACCTCTCACACGAACATCTCACAACACGACTCAAACTACGATCAACACAACAGTACCTCAAAAGCAAGATGACCGGCCGGCATAAGTGTGTCGTTAGGGCGCCGGCATAAGTGTGTCGTTAGGGCGCCGGCCTAAGTCAATGTTTAATATTTATAAAACAAGACTTCTCTCAAAGATTTAAAAGTGGTATAGTGGAGCGTCCGGAGTATCGATCAACGGGGAAAAATAATTAGATTAAAAGACTTCGCAAATGTAATTTTTTTACATTTTGGACGTCAACCTCAAAGTTTGTTTTGGTGAAGATTAGTAACTAGATTGAATTAAACGAGGGAATAAAACAAGATTAAAGAAATAAGCTTAATCTTCAGAATTCATTTAACGTCAACCTCATTTTAGATAATATCTCATCTTATAACTCAACCTAGATTCCGGCTAGGGTTTCTAGATTGGAAAATACTCGATGAAAAACTCGTCTTTTAGCTCAAAAGATGTGTTTCAAATATATTCAAGTTCAAAAAAATATAATCTAAAATAGAGAGGACGTTGACTTAAGTATTAGATATACCAAATATATGGCAATAACTAAGCAAAACTTAACTCTACCTTTTTTTGTTTTTAGAAATGAGAACTTGAGTATATTTAGGAACAAACTTGTCAAATGGTTGGGAGATATTGAATAACAATGAGTTTTAATTAAACTTCATCCTAAGACGTAGCTTATGAAAATTTAGCTACTCACGTTTGTGAAAGAGATGATGAATATGAAGAGAATAAGGAGGATGATGCTAAAGTTTAACAACAAGAATGAACTTACCAACTAACACTAGAAATCTACGGAAATACAACATACAATATTAATAGTTAAAGCTTCTGATCGGAGAAATTAAGTAATGGAACGAACACAAATGAATTAAACTTTGGATCAACTTACTTCTCAATGAGATGATGTCTTACACTTTTTGAAGAAAAATACTCAGGAAAATGGAGAGCTTCAAGAACTAGTGAGAGAAGCTATCAAGAACAAAACTAAGTTGAAAGTATATAAAAATGTCTAAGTGTCTAGATCCATTTGTTTCTCCCATACACATGCAAAAACAAGTCAAAGGGGGACAAAACCCATGCTCAATAGGTCCCCTTACATCCTCTTACAATTCAAAAGACGTAAAAAAAGTATCCCAAACAGTGATGAAAAGAAAAATGTCAAAAAATGCATTTACTACGCGTTAGACAGGCTCTATCGATAGGAAGTAGGTCTCTATCGATAGAAATGTTCATTTGGCCAGTCAAAATTTTCCTTCTATTGATATAGCTGCCATGATTTTGATATTTGACCTATATCGATAGGAATGATCCATCTATCGATAGGTAAGTGAAATTTGTCTCTATCGATAGGACCATTCTTTATCTATAGAGAGCTCTGGATTTCTGAACCGTTTAAAAGGGCTTTATCGATAGAGAATGCTTCTGACTTTCATTTTCAGATCTTTCTTGTTCTTTTGTTCTAGCTTTCTTTTATCCTCCACAGGCCTTCATTTGGTGCTTTATCACCGTCATCATGGTCCCGGGGCTCCTGAGTGAAATTGAAGCCTTTGGGTATATATCTAATGCCCAAGAACCTGAAATGAGACAAAAATAATCATACGTGCAATATTAACTAGAACAATATATTTGCCTACGCATAAATGTCAAATTTAGTACACTGAGCCACGTTGCTATGCAATATAGTGCGCTCAACACAAGATCTCGGCCTAAGAGTAGGTGAACGGTCCTCATACAATGTATAGACGGATAACTATGTCAATACCGGGTAATCCCGCTATTAGGGTACATCTCACAACTCAATCTACTTTCACCTTTTACAAAATATCGTAAATTCTCATTTAAGTTTTCAAAACTTTCCTGTCATATGTTGAACACATGACTCATATCAAATTCCTGTATCATCTAGTAACTTCATAAAATATAGGGTTTACCTTTAACAAAATACCATAGATTCTTATTTAAATTTCCAAAATAACTTTCATTTAATTGGTTAAAACTCTGCCCATGCCCGACTCTCGAATCGTCTTATCACTCCGTAAAATGTTACAGAATTCTGCCAACTTTTCAAAGTCCATATCCGGTCCTCATATCATCCGATCAGTTCATAAAACATCCATAATTTTCAAAACATTCACATGTCCATTACACAACTCTCCAAAACGTAGTTATCTCATAACTTCACGATAGTGTACCCTCAAACCATACACCACAACTCAAACTCATAAAGTGACGTAACGTATAAAACAATGGTCCAAAACCATAAACCTATCATCCTAGAGTCCAAAACAAAAGTTTCAAATCAGGCATAGTAGATCGAGCGGCCCAAAGTCAGTAAAGGTCGTTGGAGCGACACCCCAAAACATAGGTCGCTCGAGCGATGAGGAGGTCGCTCGGGCGACTCTAGCAATCTCAGAAAATCTCCACAAATCGTAGATTGCACAAAATGGACTCTACACTCCAAATCATCAACCAAAACACGATCAAGATATCAAACATAACATATAGCATAATAAGAGTGAAATTTCCCTACCTCAAATTTCGGATCGACGGATTTGACGAAAACGCAAAATCCTAGCTTTCAAGTCCTCTTGAGCTACAAACCTTGTCCTCCAAGTTTCTAACAATCAAGCCTCAGATACTCCTCAAGCACGATACAATCCCACAATATTTTGAGATAATTTGGTAATGGAGCAAGAACTCTAGTGATATTGTCGAGCAAAGGGAGAGCAAATGTAAAGAGAGTGAGAAATGGGGAAAGTGAAATATTGTGTGGCCTCCCCTCCAAAAGTCTGAGTTTTAAGACCATCAATGGGCTTTCCAAATAAAACTCGATACTCTCGTACGCGTATGTATCGACATCACGTCCCCGGGTTTAAGCTCCGCTATTAACAGTTTCGAATCACATAAAATAAATCAACTATCACATATTCCGAAATAATTAATTAAAACGCAAAAAATTTCCGGGTCCTTATAAAGAGGAACCTAAAATATAAAAAAAAAAAAAAACATGAAAGTTTTTCAAAAAACTTCACTAACTTCAATTTTTTGTATAAATTTATATATATTTGATTTCTCTCATCAAAACTACAGAATGATAAAAAGAATGACAAAAAAATATTATTTCAATAGATAAACAAAAGTATAAAGAACAAACAATCACTTTTTATTTTTGTTGATCTATTAAAATGTAACTTTTTGGTCATTCTTTTTATCATTTTGTAGTCTTGACAAAGAAGAATCAAAAATAAATTTTTAACAAGTTTTGAAAAGAGAAAAATAGTTTAAAAAATAAAAAAATTGAGATTAGTGAAGTTTT
>JABCMJ010001812.1:0-26424 GCA_014822125.1 Arbutus unedo
ATAAAAATAAGTCAAATCATAGGAGGACATTGACCCCAGTATCAATCGTACCAAATTAATGGCAACGATTGATCAAGAGCATAACACTACTTGTTTGGTTCGAAAAATAAGAACTTGAATCAATTTTGAATAAACGGTGAAAAAATATGAGAAGATGTTGAAACCGTAAATCATAGGATGAAATTCATCCTTGGATCTTGCCTAAAAGATTTAGCCTAGCATATTAACATTAAAAACGGAATAATAAATTGAAAACATCTTACTAGAATTGATGAACGCAATAAATCTCTAAATATTCTTACCGGAAACTTGAACAGAACTTGAAATAATTGAATGAACTTGAAATAGAAATTGCTGGAATTTTATTGCTTGAACAATGAAAACTTATTGAAAAACTAATGCTAGGAAAAATTGTGTGTCTTGATCTAAGCCTCCTAGGTCCTTAAATAAGGAAAACTTAGGAGAAAAATTAGAAAAAAAATTCATAATCCTCAAAGAAAACTCATTACAAAAAGAATGAATAAAAGATAAGGAAAAAATTGTCTAATTCTAATAGGAAACTACTTAAAAAGATTAAAAAAACATAAGAAATTACATGAAAATAATTTTAAATCGTGCGCAAACCTGACTGGAAGGTTCCAGTCCGTCCTGATATGACCGGTCAGATTAGGTCTCTGGAATTTTTTTGTGTTTTTCGTTGAAATTTGACTGGATAACCTGGCTGGATGTTCCAGTCAGGTTTCAACCTGACCTGATCAGGTCAGATTTTTCCTTTTCTTGATTCTTCTATCTTTTTTCGCATTTTCTTCGAGCTTCGCATCACTCTTGGCCTCGGCACTTCTTCCAATCGTGCTTCCATCCTTCCTCGGGTGTCGAGACTTCCTCCAAACTTTTGGATTTCACCATTTTGTCGGTTCAACACCTCTTTTAACATAGAAAATCTGAAATTGGACAAAAGCTACCAAACGTGCATTATCCGATAAAATTGATAATTAAGTATCGCACGTATGCCAAATATGACATGTTGAACCGGTTATACGAGGTGTATTACGGTATCAACACAATCTCTATTGCGTAGAGTAGTGCAGTGTTGTTAACCCATATTGGAGAATTGTTTTAGGCATTGGCCTTATGGTAAGGATTGCTGCTTGACTTTGTGAGTATCTTTTGTAACATTATAGCATAATGCCTCCTAGATTTGGGGTGAGGCTGGGTAGGCCATGAGGCTGAGGCCGAGACTGTTATCGTGAAGTGCATCTAGATGATCTCGTGAGTCAATGGGTAGAGGTCCCTCATGAGGAGGAAATTGATAATAGACTAGAACAGAATGTTGAGTTGCCGGTTATTCTAAGTACGTTTGCGAGAGAGCTCATCGTGGCACTCGCCGAGTCTAATCTTTTGAATCCAACCGCTAGAGCCAATGCTAGTAACCGAGTGATTGTTGCTATGAGAGAGTTTGGTCATTTGAATCCACCCCATTTTAGTGGCAAGGGTGGTGACTTTCTTCCAACCAACCATTGGCTTGTTGAAATCTGAAAACTGTTTAACATCTTGATAATAATAGAGGATGACTTTAGGGTCCGTATTGTGGCATGTCAACTTACCGGCGAGACTAGATGAGTGGTGGAAATCTATTCTTGAAGCTCGAAAGGATGCATGGAGGGCCGCTAGGCCGGCAACCCAAGCCAATGAATCGGATTTAGAAAACCTTACCTGGGCAGAATTCAAGGCTCTCTTTGAGGACCAATATTTTCCAAAATCTCACCGTGAACAGCTGGTGGAGAAATTTGAGAAGTTAGAGTAGAGCACCATGGCTATTTCTAAGTATGCTTCAAAGTTTCAATCTTTGTCGAGCTTTGCAGAGGAGCTAGTAGCTTCTAAAGATAGGAAGTGTCGCCATTTTGAGAAGGGTCTCCACTCTTCAGTTAAGAGGGTCATGGCAAGCCAACATAAGATGAGGTTTGTGAAGATAGTGGACTATGCAAGGAGAGTAGAATTACCGAGGGATGCACAGAGGGCTTCGAGAGTGTGGGAACCATGACAGTCGAATGTTGGTATAGTGTCATCATCATCGAGTAGTTTTCATAGTTAGAGGTGCAAGCGATAGAGAGAATAGTTTCAGACCCCGCAGGGCCGGTCAAACCTTAGGCCACTGATTTCTTTGGATACGTAGATTAACACTCCTGGACCTCTGAGTGTGTGTTATTGATGCAACCAATGCAGTCACATCCATTCTCAGTACCTGGTACCACCGAAGGTTTGCTACACTTGTGGCAAGGAGGATCATATTTTGGGAAATTGTCCTTAAGGTAGAGGAGTGCGTAGTGAGGCAGGTTTAGTGCAACACCTGAGATATGGGCACGGTTAAGGGCAACAATAGTCTAGGGGTACTCAGCGATAACAGTAGCCCCACTTTCATCACACCACTTCGGTCCAAGGTTCTCAAGTGGAGAGAGGAGCGAGTTCGTCAGTACTTACCCAGAGTTCCAGATAGAGGGCCAGGTTTGTACAAGGACAACACACATAGGGGTGAGTCTTCAATGTCACAACTATTATTCCACCCTCTACCTCTCAAGGTCTTGACACGTCCGTAGTGAGGGGTATATTTCTCTTGCTCAATTCTTTCACAAGAGTTCTATTTAATTTTGGAGCATTTTATTCATTAATTGTTGCATCATTTGTGCGTGTCTTGGAATTTAAAACTAAACTTCTTCATATCCTATTATTCGTTGAGACACTGCTTGGAGAGAAATAACCACTTGACCACATTTGTAAAGCTTGTGAACTAGTAATCCTCGATCATCACTTTATCTTTGATTTTATTGTGTTGGGCATGACAAGATTTGATCTCAGCCTATGCTCCATGCGATGATCGATTGCTTCAAGTGCTAGGTCTGTATTTGTTCACCTGATGACAGTTGTTTTGAATTCTTTGGGAACGTCGGGAGCAATTAGAGCTGTGTTTGTGTAGTCCCTGTGTTTATGCCTTTTTGGCCGATTTGGCATTGGATGAGGACGTGTCTACATGTGGAGAATAGCCGCTTGTGGTTTGTAACTTTTCAAATGTCTTCTTGAAAAAGTTATCCGGTTTACCACCCAAGAGAGAGGTTGAGTTTCCAATAGACTTACTTCTTGGTACCACTCCTATTTCTATGCCTCCTTATCGTTTCACATCGACTGAGTTGAAAGAGCTAAAGACACAATTGCAAGAGTTGTAGGACTTGAAATTTATTCATCCAAGAATGTTGCCATGGGGAGCGCTGGCCTTGTTTGTGCAAAAGAAGGATGGTATGCTCTGTGTATGTATCAACAGCCGGAAGACAAACCGTGTCACTGTGAAGAACAAGTATCTAATGCTGAGATCGATGATTTATTTGATCAACTTTGAGGTGCGAAGTATTTTTCAAAGATTGACTTGAGGTCGGGCTATGAACAATTGGGGGTTGGGAAGGAGAACATACCAAAGACCATTTTTCATACATGTTATGGACATTACAAGTTCGTGGTTATGCTATTTGGATTAACAAATGCACTAGCAACATTCATGGATCTTATGAACCGCATCTTTTGTAGGTACCTAGACCGACTCGTTGTTGTCTTTGTTAATGATATCCTGGTTTATTCGCCCATGGGAAAAGAACACCAACCCCACCTTACCGTTGTCCTTGAGCTTTTGAGGGAGTACCATTTATATGCCAAGCTTAACAATTGTGAGTTTTGGCTTTTCGAAGTTAAGTTTTTAGGGGACGTTGTTTCGAAGAGTGTAGTGCCAGTTCATCAAGGAAAGGTAGAATTCGTTATGAGTTGGCAGCGACCAAAGAATATCTTTGAGATCTGGAGCTTTTTGGGCTTGTCTGGATATTACCGTCAGTTTGTTCTAGATTTTTTTTGTTTAGCGGCTCTGATGACTTGATGGACCTGTAAAGGAACAATTTTGTTTTAGATGACGCTTGTGAGGCAGCGTTTGATGAGTTGAAGCGACGTTTGACTTGTGCGCCAATGTTGATTATGCCCGAATAGAGAGTTGGCTACTCTGTGTTTTGTGATGCATCGAAAGAGAGACTTGGGTGCATGTTAATACAAATAGGACAAGTGGTAGCCTATAGGCTGCGGCAATGGAAGATTTAGGAACGTAATTACCCCACACACGACTTAGAACTTATGGCCATCATTTTTGTTTTGAAGATTTGGAGACACTATTTGTACAGTGAGAAATTGGAGGTTTTCTCTGGCCATAAGAGCTTGAAGTACTTATTTTCCTAGAAGGAGTTAAACTTGCAACAACGTCATTGGATAGAGCAAATTGAGGATTAGGATTTCGATTCACCTGGGAAAAGCCAATGTAGTAGCGGACGCTCTTAGTAGGAAGATGACACACTTAGTGAGTTTGGTGATCTGTGAGTGGAAGACGATGCTTGACTTGGGGCTTTACGGGACATATTTTGAGGAAGTTCAGGATAGAGTAACTTTGTGCAATTTGACGGTCGAATAGATGTTATCGACTCGAGTAATTGAAATCCAACAACATGACAAAGAAGTGGGAGAATTGTGATCGAAGTTTCTTAGTGGAAATGCGAAAGATGGATGGATGATTCACGCCAATCGAAGTTTACATTTTTAGGGGAAGTTATTTGTGCCTGTTACACGACGAGAAGAGATATTGTGGGAGTTTCATCATTCTCCATTAGCCGTTCATTTAGAAGGGAGGAAGATGCACCATGACTTGTGTAGACAATTTTGGTGGTTTGGAATGTAGCGAGACATAGTGAACTTTGTGTTGAAGTGCTTGACATGCCAATAAGTGAAAGTCGAATATCAACGACATGTATTTGGGGAGTTGCAACCATTACCAGTGGTCGAGTGCAAATGGGAGAACATGATGATGGACTTGGTTTCAAATTTACCGAGGTTGTTGAGTGAGCATGATGCTATTTGGGTGATTGTGGATTGTTCGACCAATACGGCTCATTTCTTATTGATTCAAATGACCGATTTAGTTGTTTGTATATCCGCGAGATTATTTGCCTTCATGGGATTCCTGTATCTATTGTGTTTGACTGAGATTCGCAGTTTACTGCACGTTTTTGGTAGAGTTAGCAAGCAGCTTTTGGTATAAATATTTTGTTTAGCACTGCATATCACTCTCAAACTGATGAACAATCCAAATGGTCGACTTAGATTTTGGAAGATATGCTTTGGACATGTGCTATGGATTTTTAGGGTAGTTGAGAAGATTATGTTCCACTTGTTGTGCTCGTGTATAATAACAGTTATTAGTCTAATATGGAGATGACACCGTTTGAGGCTTTGTATGGTAGGTCGTGTAGATCTCTCATGTGTTGGACCGGCTTTGGCGAGATAACTTTTTTCAGGCCGAACATGATTGGGTCGACTACCGATAGTATGAAGGAGATTCACTAACAATTTTTAGCCGCTCAAGAGAAGACTACCGAAGAGGTCAAGATGATTCGCAAAAGATTGCTAACCGCATAAAGCCGACAAAAGAGCTATCCTGATCATCGTCGTCACCCACTATCATTTGAGGAGGGGGAACATGTGTTTTTGAAGGTGTCGCCACAATACGGTTTATCACAATTTGGGCAAAAGAAAAAGTTTTCACCGTAATACATTTGGCCTTTTCATATCATTGAGAGGATTGGAGGAGTAGCATATCATTTGGCATTACCGCCAAGGCTATCGGGTGTGCACGATGTGTTTCACGTGTCGATGTTGAAAAATCATGAACTGGGTCTTTTGCATATACTAAAATGGTCCAAGCTTAAGCTAGAGGTTGACGCGTCCTATGGGGAGAAGACAGTACGCATTCTTGATTCTTGTGAGAAAATGTTACGGGGTAAGACGATATTGTTGGTTCGTGTGTTGTAGAGCAACCAAGACAAAGAGGAGTTGACGTGGGAACAAGAGGATGAAGTTAGAGACAAATACCCGCATTTGCTTGTAACTCAATTGTTATACGATTTTCATTTTAAGCTTGATAGATATGGACTTGTGGAGTCATTTTTGCTCATATACTAGTTGGGCATTGTCAATGCATAAGTTGTGTTAATGCGTTTTGTTTAGATATTGTGGACTCACTTGTTTATGAACTCATTGGGCATTGTTCATGCACAAGTTGTGATTAGTATATTTGCTTGACCCCATGGACTTCTTAAGTCATATATGTTACATTCAAGTTATCATTGTCGAGATGTATTGGTATCGACACGTTTTACTTAATTTTGTGAATGAAATTCTTTTAAAGTGGGGAGGATGTAAGGACCCAAATTTTTTTTTGTTTTCAATTAAATGTAATGTTTTAAGGCATTCAGTTTTGATGTGGATTACGTGATTTGGGGTTGAGGACTGATGGTGTTGGTAATAAGGTGATCAGTAAAGGGTTAATCATTTTGAGACAACGGCTAAGCGTGATAGGTAAGGAGTCCACTGTAATCGGTTAGGGTTTTGAGTAATCAGTCAGGCAACCAGTCAGGATGGGACAATTTTTGGGCCCGTAGCCACTCCTAACTGGTAAGGAGTACCCTGTGATCGGTCAGGTAGGAGATGCACGCGATATAAGTGTTAGAAAGATATTTTTTGGGCACAAGTCAAAAGCTCTAAATTTTTCTTTTTCACTTTCTCTCTCTAAAGATCTTTTTCCCCACGCACCCTTCACTTCAAATCCCCGATCAAACCTCAATATCCTCCAAATTCCTTCAAGGATCCATCACATCTAGTTGATATCTTGAGCTTCGAAGCACCATTTCACTTGGACAAAGTTCGATTGGAGCTTCTCATTCACCATTGGAGCTAGGGTTTCTTGAAGCTCAAACCTTGGATTTAAACCTTGAGGTTGGGATGTTTCACCTTCATTATGGGTGTATAACTTGTTTTGGTACATATTTTGTGATTTTGGTCATTGTTTGGAGTTTTGAGTGTTGTTGTCCATTGGTCAACCCAGAATAGTGTATCGTTATGGCTCCGATTTAATCACATTTGCTTTTTCGAACTCCTTCTCTTGCTTGATGAAATTACATAGTGGGAAAATATCGGGTATCGATCCCACGGGGAATTGTGGAGTTGTAACCTAGTGAGGATATGTTGCGCAATTTCGGCATTAAGGACGCCAATCCTTTTTTGTTCGGATCTGAGAGTATCACTAAAGAACAATGACCACACGGGGAACAAGATTAGAAAATAGAGAGGCAAGGTCTACTGATTTACTTCATCCATAATCTAAGCAACCAATGTCTCATTTTCTACTCAAACCAAGGAGAAGGTAGCATGTTCTTGGCCAAAAATTGTCTCAATGAAACCATGAATGCAATGGATGTGATGGAAAATGAAGATGTTCATGGAAAATGCATCAAAGAATGAAGGACATCGACCTAAGCATTGAATGTCTCAAAAACACTTTGAGTACACTCAATCAAAGGCTTAAAAAACCTAAGTTTCAAAGAAAGAAAACAAACGTCATTTCCAACGAGCTTTGAAAAGCCTAAAGTAGGAGATATCAAGGTTGTCTAGGTCATGAGATGAAGATCATCTCAAGACCAAGCCTAAATATCAAGCCTAGCATTATGTAAAGGAAAGATACAACAAAGCTAAGTAAGAAGAACAACATAGAAAATAACTTGTCTTGTATTGAAATGATGCAACAGATGGAGAACAACATGTTTAATCATCTATTCTTTAATGAAAAGTTGATTACAAGGTAGAAAATACCAAGAACTACCAAGAAGCCTTAAGAACTTGCTATGGAAAATATGGGAACGAGTTCTCACCTCCCTCTAGAATAAATCTAAAACTATTGTAAGAACATAACATATCTAAAACTTCCTAAAAATTTGATAATATCTAAGGAAAAAAATTCCCAAAAAGTTATCAAGAGGTGACACAAAGTGATTGCACTTCTTAGGCATCACGGTGTCTCCCCAATAGTCTTGGTATAGGGCTCAAGGTAGCCCAAAACATCACCAATTAGTCAAAATAAAGGTGATGTCATAGTCCATTGCCAACCAATTGGTCCATTTATGGACCATCCGGATTAGATTGCTCGTAGCATATGCATTTGCTATTTGTATTTTTAGGTCAACTGGTTGGTCCATTTCTGGGCCATCTGGATAAGGTAGCTCGCAACATCTCTTGACTTCTTCTTCATTACAAGGCCATCCAGTTGGTCCAGTTTTGGTTTATTCAAATGAGGTTGCTTGCAACATCTCTGGTTTTGGTCTAACTTTTGAAGTCATTCGGTCAGTTTAGTTTATGACCATCTGGTTGAACAAAGTTGCAACATCTTTCTTTGGTGTATGCATTTTATGCTCATCCGGTTGTTCTATTTTGGGCCTATCCGGTTGTTTTATTTGTAGAATTGTAGACTTGTCCTCTTGGCTTCTAACCTCAGTCCTTTAATTAGCCTTCCTTCGATCCTTTGATAGGTTCAATGACTTGCTCCCGGACTTCGAGATTTGACAGGAATGCTCGGCAGTCACATTGACCATCTGGGTTACTCCTTAAGTGTGATCAACCTATAATAGGTCAAAAAACACCTCACGTGCAATATTAACCTTATCATGCAATTGAATTCATGTACACGTGCCAAGTTGAGAGAATGAGCCAGTAGATATGCAATATTATGTGCTCATCATCCATATTGAAGGATTCTCTCTTTTTTATTGTTGGTTGGCACCTTGGTTCCTTGGCATTTGATATTCTAGAATTTGTTTTTAGTACCGATCCTCTCCTTCTTCCTTCTTGGTATAGTTTGTTTTCCCCCTTATTTTGATTTCAGGGTCTATCCTAGCTTGTAGCTTTGTGCTTTATCATATGTTGAGGTGAAATGTAGGATTATGTATCCTGTGTTGATTGTTAAGTCTTTTGTTGGTTGTTGTGTTGAATGAAACTTTATGGGATATTATAAGTGGATGTAAAGCTTGTGATATAAGTATGCATTTGAACGATGCAAAGTGTTTGAGCTAGCTTGCGTCGAGAGACGTGCTAGGTGTGGTAATTGAGCTAGGCTTCGTCGGGAGAAGTTCTAGGCATACAAATTATCCTAGTTTCCTTCGGAAATAATGCTAGTAGCTGACCTAACTTGTCTAGCCACCATTGGGTAAGGTGCTAGAAGTGATGATGGACGTGAGCCATGACATGTAAACTAAGAATGGATCATTAGAATTGTTGAATTGTTAAGTAATGTTATCACTCATATAGTAGGTTACTTATGTTTAGCTTCTTACTTCACGTGCATTATCACTAATTTGCTCATGTCTTATGCAATATTATCTCATATTCATATAATATTGGCTTAGATATTCTTACTTGGGTATATAGCTCAATCATTCCTTCCTTTCAAGTACCGCTCTAGATGTTTAGCATGGCGTGCATGGATTGAGGCATGTGTTTTGGAATCTTTATTGGAAAAGTTATTTAACATCTCTATAAACTTATTCTTCGGGAGATGTATCTTAACTCATATTTTCTTACCACTTTTATTTAAAAAAGATGTAATACTTAACTCTTTGTATGGATTCCTCATATTGGGCTATGATTGCCATTTTTTGTATGATTTTACTTGAAACTCAAGAACTTATCGGCATCCAATGAAATGACTATTTGGGGTTTATCAGTGAGTTTGGTAAGATTTAAAAGTGTTAATGTTATGATTTATTATGTTAACGATTGAGGGCGTGACAAGTCCTTACCTACCCAGGCCCCATAGTCAAGGGTTATGTACTCGACTTGTAGACTAACCCCATAAGAAAAGAACCTTCTACCATTCACTTGGATCAATAACTACCTCACCTTCACTAGATCCGATCGAAACATGGTGTCAACCAACGAAGCTTAGCCACTTTCCTTTTACCAGCTTAAGGATGCCCAAGACTCTTCGAGGTCTTGAGCTGCCTTCGTAGACGTCCCCATAGTCACCCTCAACCATCTCCAACTATTCCTAGTTAGGGTCCTTAATGAAATGGCGTGACACCCGATGGGACTAGAACCAACATGGAACATTGGAACTTGAACCCATAAATTGGTTAGGCAAGACTCAAATTTCCGTAACCCAACATTGGCATGATGAATTCCAAAACCTTTATCATCTCTTTCTTTTAACGTTTCATAATGTATTCTACACAATTTCACTACTTATAATGTTCCCAACACCCTCCGCTTTCTTATTCGGTGACATTCAAACTAGTGTCCCTATTGTTGACTCTAGGGTTTTCCTTAACAACCCCAAACTACATGTTCATCATGATAGCATGACAACAATATTTTATCTCCAATAATTTGGGTTGCAGTACGACTGTATCATATTCAAACCAACATCACAACAATAGTAACCTACTTATCCAAGTATACCTCGGGCAGCACAACGGCCATACCCGAAGCAATCCATTACTTCTAGAATCACGGAAATCTACTTTACACATAACATTGTGACACTAGCATTATCAACATAGTTTTCATGGTGAATCGATTAGCACAAGATCCCACGGGGACCCATAGACTTAAACAAAAGTGTAGTGGATACCTGTGTAGTGAGTCATTTAAATCATTTGCTTAAACAAATAGGAATTCGGATCATCATGTCATGTATGTGATCATGGACTTGCAAGAATATGTGTGTAAAGGTTGAATCACCACTAATATGGTATTTAGGTTGAAGGGTCCAAACTTCAAGTTTTTGGTTTAAGAGAAATTTTGGACGATTTTGAAAGGTGATCAATTGGGATAATAGGATGACTAGTAGGGTGAGAATGAATGGTAGGGGAGCATAACTAGTAAGGATGAATAGTAGGCGAGCATCACAAGTAGGAGTGATTGGTACATGTGACTGGTACGTGTGACTAGTCAAGATTGGGTTCAGAAGTGATCCAATAGAAAGATCTGATTGGTTAGGGTCAAGGGGTGACTAGTATGCATGACTAGTTAGGGTACCACTTAGGGTGGTTGAACAAAAGGAGACGGCAGTAAGATATGATCGGTCAGGATTCGCTTGACCGGTATAGCTATATTTCTTTTTCAATTTTCAGTTGGATTTTGTTCCAATGGAGTTTCGTGAAGCTCGAATCAGAGGTCTAGAACACAAATTAAGATTTGGAAAAGGTGTATTTACCTTGATTACACCTCAAATTGAATGATTAAACACCGAAAGGAAGGCCTTCAAAGGATTTGGGAAACTCCGAGAGTAGACACCTTCTCTCACTAGATTCTTACAGAACTTCAAGCTCTCTCGCTCTCTCTCTCTCTCTCTCTCTCTCTCTCTCTCTCTACCAACCTCGAAATGCCAATATTGTGTGTGGAAAAATTTAAGAAGATGCCATATATAGGGGAAAAGGTGTGAGAGGAACCATGCTTTGCATATGCTCGCACATAGGGGTGGATCTTGGGAAAACAAATGGCCATGGTTGTCATTGGATGATGGTCAGAACTTTGAGTGGAAGGATTAAGGAATTTTAGCCATAGGGAGGAGAGGATAAGGACAAGGTGGTTTGGCAAGAAACCATGGATATATGGAGGTTTTGGGACAATTTTGTAAATTTTGGTGAAATCTACATATATAGGTGTATATTGTACTGAGATTTTCAACACATGCTGAATAAAAACATGTGGGTTCTATGATGACTTAAAGGGGATATCGAGTGAGGTTGTTCTCATGGTATGATCAACACAAAGGGCTTATGGGCCAGTAAAAAATTCAATGAGTTCAAATGTTGGGCCATAAAAATGGAGTTTGATGGAATGGACTAATTGGGATTGTGCGTGCGTGCACACACACACACATGCATACACACCGGTGTATGTGTGTATGCATGTGTGTGTGTGTGTGTGTGTGTGTGTGTTTCAAGCTCACATGAAAACAAAATTATGCAATTAACATGCATAGTCAATTATGGAGAAAAAAGAAAAATATTTATTTAAATTTCTTTTTCTTTTATTGAATTGAAAATTTTGGGTCCTTACACAAGACATGATGCTAGTGTCTAGCGCATGTACGTCTACGCTCTGGCCTCATTCTTGTTGGTTGATTAGACTATTCAAGGAATGACACGAATGGTGTCCGGTGGCTTCTTGTCATCATCAAAAGAATCAGACCCGTCTGTATTTTTTATGCAACCATTGCTTTGTCCGGTGTCGGCAATATAATTTTTGTTTGTCTTTTTTAATCAACCATTTCTTTGTCCGGCATCAACAATATAGTTTTTGAAGTGTCCGGCCTCAACGAGTTCTTAAAAAAAAATTGAATGCCTTTGGAGTTCTAAGTTAGGCGTCAGAACTCCTGGTGATGGCTGTAATGATCACTCGTGGTCTTCTTGTTGCTTAGATTCCCTTCGCTACTTAGTAGCCACCTCTAGATTCGCTCCTTCCAAAGGGGGTTGATCATCTTGTAGATAGGCATGTTGGAATATTCTCTTGTCCGAATTGCTCTAATAACTTGCGCAGTGAACAGCCAATTAGCGCCAGCCAGGTTGTTTTGAATTTGATGGCACTCTGACGCTAAAATCAGAACACCAAGAGATCAAAACGCAATAGTAATTGCATAATCAATGATAGCGTACCTGATTAATGGCCTATGATCTCTTATTTATAAGCCATCAAGTGCCGATATTTAGTAACACAATTTCTAGGGAATCTTTCTTTATTTGCTGATATCAAAACTCAATCCTTCCATGTGGGGTAACCTTCCAAACATGGCGCATTTCCAAAACTTGGTTCTGCCGTAATTTGCATTTTACTAATTGGGACTTGCCATTCTTCCAGAAAGTTCCCATTGCCTCAGCCGAACAACTGGCCTACAGGTTGGCTCCTGGTTGAGCAAATGCCTTCCTCGTATCAGGCCCGTTTTGGCTCTCTTTGGCCGAAGCCCAGGATGCTAGACTCAGATCAATATCATTACGCCAACCTATCCAGAGAAGGCCCATTCAGTCAATACGTTGGCTTAAGCAAGATGCTACCAACACCGCCCGTGTTTTTTTGTCCAATTCAATACTCATTTATCCAAAGATGGTTCGGTCCTATATTTCAGCCCTTCACAATAGCCCCTCAGCCAAGCGTCGACTCGGTTGGTAGTTGGTTGACACGAGTGGCCAAACGCATAAAAGTTGCAACGGTCTGGACACACGTTGCTTGCTAATTCACCGTGTGTCAGGCCATCGCTTTGCCTTCGCACGCGTTGTTTCAGAAGCATTAATTGCCAAACACACCAGATTCATCCATGTGTTGCCCATTGGATGGTCCACATTTGGAGTCACTTCGTTTCTCGCATGCTGTCTGACGCTTCATTGCGAATCATATATAAAGGATGAGAGGGAGATAGAAATCACTTTTTCTCTCTCACTTCTTCTTTGTCTCACGCTGTTGTGGGTCAAGAACTTCCGTTGGTGCGAAATCCTTCAATCCACCTACATTCAACACTTCAATCACAGGTAAACGCTTCTAAATTAGTATCTCTTGCTTTGTTTATGCGTCTAAACTTGTTTTTGTTTAAAATATCCTTTAGATTGACTGTTTTTACATTTTTCTAACAATCTTCACATATAAATAGTGCCTTTGATACTGTCCCATCGACATTTCCTGTGAACATGTCATGTCAGTAGGCATTTTTTGGCAATCTTGTCTCATCGTTAGCCCCATAGCTCATTTGCTAGAATGTTCGGCACTTCTGCCAAGCACCTTCGGCGTTGGCCCTTTCATCCTTGCTTTTGACTCTTCTGAACTCTTTGCTAGGTCTTCTCATGGCGCCGAAGAGAAGCGAATTCCGGAATCGGTCGGTTCCCATGCTGACAGATAGGTCTTCCGAATTAGATACGGTGTTCCCGACGAACTACACCTTTTGCTCCTTAAGCTCGGTGCCGCTCCTAGCTATCGGTCTGATTGTATACACATCCCCAAGATGGCGAAGAGGGGTTTGGTTTTCTCATCACCCATGGCTCCGACGAGCTTTCCACGAGCTCAACATTGCTTCCTACCAGGTGTGCATCAATTTTTATAGGATTATAATGTCAATCGTTTAGTTGAATGAGCTGTACGGTCTTGACTTTGAGTTCTACGATATTTTTGGTGTCTATACTGCCTCCAAAAATGCCAAATCTAAAAGACACCACCTCTAAAGTCGGCCACGATATAGGTCACTGGTCATTGGTCTGCCTGATTCGGACAAATATGCTGGGGACGTGCTCAAAGTTACCGGCAACTTTGAGTTCGGGCCTAGCGAGCATGAGTTCCTCATCCCCGCATTCTAGGGGTTTTAGGTATAATCCCTCCCTATCTTTGAACCATATGTCCCTGTTCTGGTATGCTCGATGTTAATTCTTTTATTTGTTCTCTTGCAGACAAGGACACTGTTGGTCATTTAAACTCCGCATCTCGACCTGCTTAAAAATTTTAGGCTTTCCAGATCCCCTCCGACGATCGAGACATTTCAACTATCTTGGAGTTCAAGCCCTATTACAAGCACACGCTTGAAGACCACCTAGCCGAATGGGCTTCCTCTAGCAATTTTCTGCAGTATCTTGACCATTCGGATCTTCCAGCCAACACCGCTCAACCAAGCATGGAGAACCTTCCGTGCTGAATAGCTAGTTCTCTCTTCTTGCTTCTCGGACCCCTTGGTGTCTGTCACTTTGTCTCCTTCGATGATCATCATTCGATCTCATTCTGCGACACCGACCACTTCTCCCCTACTAGCCGCAAACGACCTCGAGAGGAGTCCACAGAGGGGTTGAACATTCGTCCCTCATTCGGTTCGCTACCTCCGGCGGGGAACAATTGGATCCTATCAAAGCAATGCCTTGGAGGCCTAATTTTAGGGTTGGCAAGACTATAGTCACAAGCTATAGCTCTATTGATGAGGGTGGGGTTGCTCGCATCCTGGTCCAGGCAGTTCTTCTACTGAAGGATGTTGAGGCGATGCTGACAACCGTGAAGGCCATTCACCGAAGAGCTCTAAAGGATGCCCTTTCGGTAAGTTTTCACCCATCTTGTGTTTTTATTGGCCCCAAGTTTTCATTATTTCTGATGTCATCCACCTTCTTCTGTCAGACCGTCCAAGCTCTCACGACCATCGACTAGTATCTATCGGAGATGATGAAGATCACCAACCGATCTATCCAATGGCTGGCCACCGAGAGAGAGCTACGGCAACAATGGGAGCTCGAGATTGTCCAGCTGAATGATGAGGTGGCTCAGCTAACTTCAAATATGGACGTCATTCGGAGTGCCAACGATGATCTGCTGAAAGAGATCGAGGGGCTACAAAAGAAGCACAGAGACGTGGTGTGTGCCACCTATAACGCCGATTTTGATGAGGCTAAGCATCAGCATGAGAATGAGCTCATCAAGGCTCAGGACATTATTTATCGGCATGGTTGGGTCTTTACTTTGAAGATTGCCGATGTGCCTGCCGACTCGCCACTACTGTAGGACCTTCCTGCTTTCCCTAGTGCAATTTCGGCTGCCACTCCTGCCACCGAAGGCAGCCTCCCTGTTGCTCTAGATGGGGAGACGGTGCCTGCTGCCATTCAGGGGGAGGAGACTCTCGTCAAGGATGTCCCATAGTAATTTTGAATTTCTTTTTGCTTAACTGACACCGAACTATGGCATTTGGTCGGCTTTTTTGTAACTTTTGTCCATCCGTATTGGCTACGTTTATTAAGTTTTTTGCTTTGACTCTAAATTTTGGCCTTGTCTTTCTTATTTCAGCCAAGGTGCCTTTTGTGTCTTTTTATTTGGCAGTGTGCCTCTTTTGTCTTAGTATTTTCGTTTATTTCGGCCAATATGCCTTCTAGTTGTTGTATTTCAGCCAATAAGCCACTTGCCCTTTTCCTCCCCCACTAGGGGTTTGGAGATGGGTGCATCACTACAAACTCTTTTAGTGGTTTGAGCATCTCAGCTACCCTCTTATCAGCATCAAGGCTCTCAATAGGCCCTAGCCTTTCGTGCTCCTCGAGCATCTGAGCTCAGTCTAGGGCTCCTTCGGCTGAGGACCCTAACCTTTAACATTGTGAGTTTGCCATATTTTACAAGCAATGTGAATAATAGTAGAATTTTATTAATATAAAGGAGCAATAGCTTGTTACAAAAGATGCAACATATTTAAAAGAAATTGACGTTGCGGGTAATATTTTCAAAGATTGAATGCATTCCAGGGATTAGGCATGACTTTGCCAGTCATGTCTTCTAGTCAGTAGGCCCCCGTGCTGATCTGCTCTGTAATCTTGTAAGGCCCCTCCCAGTTTGGGCCAAGGTTACTGTTGAACTTCTTTTTGGTGTTGGCCACTACCTTCCTTAGCAATAAATCATCTGGTCGAAACGTCCACTGTCGAAGCCTCGAATTATGTCTTTTGGCCACTTCTTGTTGACAGGTGGCCAAACAAATGTGGGCTCGGTCACGTCTCTCTTTGGCCAAGTCTAGATCCTTGGTGATTTCTTGGCTATTTTGATCCGCATTAAAATGGTCAGCAGCCCTACTTCAAATGGAATGATGGCCTCCATGCCAAATGCAAGGGCGAATGGCGTTTGTCCTGCGGATTATCATGGCATAGTTTGGTATGCCCAAAGCATGCTTGGTAACTCTTCGGCCCACTTGCCTTTTGGTGCTAGTAGTCGTTTCTTGATTTTGGAGACCATTGTCTTGTTGGAGTCCTCAACCTGTCCATTACTCTATGGGTAGCATGGTGTGGAATTGTAAAACTTGATGCCATGTTCGGCACAAAAATAGATGAAGAAGCTGCCCACAAACTAAGCCCCATTTTTTGAGACGAAAGCATAAGGGATGCCAAACTTGGAGATGATGTTTTTCTGAGCGAAATGTTTAATGAGAAATTTGAACCTCTTGGAGCTGTCGGTAGTTTCCCCACTATATCTAGTCCCCATTGGGCAAATGGCCATGGACTTGTCAAGGGTGTGAGGTCCTCAGTCGATAGTCGAATGAGTGGAGAAAAGTGCTGGCACTTGTCACATTTTTGCACAAATGTTTGTGCGTCTTCCATCATTTTTTGCCACCAATAACCCTGCGTGATCACTTGGTGAGCTAAGGGCCTTCCCTCCGAACGGTAGCCACAACGTTCGGCATGAATGTCGCATAACACCTTCTCGGTCATGGTGGGATGGACACAGTATAGATACGGTCTAGTAAACGACCGGCGATAAAGCTTTGTGTCTGGCGAGATCTAGAATTGGGCTGACTTGTGTACTATGCAATGTGCCTCCTTATTGTCAGCCGGTAGCCTGTTTTCTTTTAGGTATGCGATGATGGGGGTGCATCTAGCTTAGTCCATACTCGTTCATCATCACTTCAACGGACTTCAGGGGTTCGATACTTGGCCGAGCAAGTGTTTCAATAGAAATTGTTTGGTGACTGTTGACTTCCACGGCCGAAGCCACGCCTGCCAACGCGTCAGCATGTGAACTTTGCTCCATGGCTATTTGGTTGACCTAGACCTTGCGAAATTTCTAAATTAACTCAATTGCCTTGCTCATATACCTGCCCATCTGTTCGTCCCTAGCTTTGTATTTCCCAGAAATTTGATTCATGACTAGTTGTGAATCACCATGGATGACAAGTTCTTTGGTGCAGGTTGCTTCAGCTGTTCTAAAGCTAGCCAAGAGGGCTTCGTATTTGGCTTCATTGGTGGTGGCATGTAAGTTCAACTGGATGGCATGCTCATGGAGGGTGCCTTCTGGAGAAACGAGGAGAACTTCTGCTTCGACACCGTTACCTTTAGATGCGCCATTCACGTATAGTGTCCACTCACTACCATCAAACCCATCCCTATTACGACTAGGCACTTTCGTTTATTCACCTAGTGTAGCAATGGAGTCCGATTGTGGTATGAATTCGGCCATAAAATCAGCAAATATTTGAGCTTTGATGGCCGTTCAGGATGATACCTGATGTCGAAGTTGCCCAATTCGCTGGTCCATTGAGGTATTCCCCTTAAAAGGTCGGCCTTTCTAAGAATGGCCTTCAGTGGGTATTCGGTGGGGACAATGATCGAGTGCCCTTGAAAGTAAAGGGCAAGCTTCCTTGATGCCATTATCAGTGCCAAAGTGAGCTTTTCAAGCACTAGATACCTAGTCTCAGTGCCCAACAAGGTCTTGCTAGCGTAATACACGTTGCTGGCCCCAGATTCAGTGTGTCAGACTAGCACCGAACTGACTACCTAAGGGAATACAACCAGATAAAGTAAGAAAGTTTTTCTAGTGGCAGGTTTGGTCAAGAGAGGAGCCGAGGTGAGATATTCTTTGAGCTGAATGTGGGCTTCATTGCATTACTCATTCCAAAGGAAGTTATGACGGTCGTTCTTCTTTAGGCATTCAAAGAATGGTTGGCACTTATCAAACGATCGGCTGATGAAGTGGTTGAGAGTGGCTGCCAGACTGGTGAGCTTTTGTACTTCCTTGATAGTGGTCTTCTTGGTGAGCCACTGGATTGCCCGGATTTGACTGGGGTCGGCCTCGATTCCCTTTTGTGTCACCAAGTAGCCGAGAAATTTTCCAAAGCTGACACTGAAGGCTCACTTGGATGCATTCAGCCTTAAGTTGTGTTTTTTGAGGATACCGAACACCTCCTACAGATCTCTCAAGTGGTGTTCAGCCTTTGCACTTTTGACCACCATATCATCATTATAGGCTTCCACCATTTTGCCGATTTGCTTTTTGAACATTTGTGTCACCATCCGCTAATATGTTGCCCCGGCATGCTTAAGGCCAAAAGGCATCATCTTATAACAATAGAGCCCTCTAGGTGTGATGAACGTCCTTTTGTCCTGGTCTGGGCTGAACATAGCAATTTGATGGTATCCTCTGTAGCCATCCATGAAACTCATTTGCTCATGTCCAGCTGTTGCATCCATTAGCTGGTCAATCCTTGGCATAGGGAAGCTGTCCTTGGGGCAGGCGTCATTTAAATTGGTGTAATCCACACCGACCATCCAAGTGCCATTCTTCTTTTTACCACTACCGTGTTTGCAAACCAATTGGGGTACTGCATTTCTCTTATGGCTATTGCTTCCAATAACTTATCAACCTCTTCAATGACAGCATCTATGTGGGTGACAGTCGATCGACGAGCTTTCTGAACCACTAGCTAACGAGTTGGATCGACCTTTAGTTCATGACAAATGAACTTGGGATCAACTCCCCACATTTCAGATGATGTCCACCTGAAAACAGATATATTGTCGGAGACTTCACCATTTCCTCCCTCTCATGCTCGCTTAGAGACAAGCCGACGAGAAAGAAATGCTCTGGGTCTTCGTCTATTGGTACTGTGATTAACTCCTCCACTGCCATTTCCGCCGCTAGTTTACCGACATCTTCTCGTATTGATAGGTCTGGTACCTCAACTTAGTTGACCTGCTTTGGAATGGACTTTCTATTTACCGTAGCAATGTAACATTGCTTGGTCGACACTTGGTTGTTGTAAATGCTTTCTATCCCGATCGACCCAATGAACCGAAGTACTTGATGGTAGGTGGAAGCCACCGTTCCCAATTTGTGCACCCACTCCCTGCCGACAATAGCGTTGTAGGGTGACAGGACATCTACCATAACAAATTCCATCGGCAATGTCACCAATCCTACCACCACAGGGACCGTGAACTTGTCGAGCGGCCAGACTGGAGCTCTATTGAAATTGACCAATGGCACTTCAGTTGGTTGGAGATCGATTTCTTTGTATTCCATCTTTCTGAATAGGTTGTAATACATTCTCTCAGCCAAGCTATCGAGATCCACTAGGATCCCCTTCACGAACCACGTGTTAGTTTCTAACTTTATAACCAGGGCATCATTATACGGATACCGTACTCGCTCTAGGTCTCTATTTGTGAAGGTGGTTACCCCTCCGGCTCCCTTCAATGCTTTTCAGGGGCCAACGCCACGCTCATAACTTCTTGTCCTGCAACAAGTTGCAGTTTGGCCAAGGGTTGTATGACATTGATGGTCCGTACCTCCTTGGCATTTATTGTCCAAACGCCATCGTCTCTTTGTACGCCGAGTCGAGTTTTCTCCTCATCAATCCATTCTTTCATGCAACCCTTGGCCACCATTGCCTCCACGTAGGTCTTGAAATGCCAACAATTTGCCGTCATGTGTCCGCGATTCTTATGATACGAACACCACAACCTCTGGTTCCTTGACTTCGATTCCCCCATAAGCTTGTTTGGCTATTCAAAGAAGGGCTCATGCTCAATCTTTCGAAGAAGCTGGTACAGAGGGATTTTGAACACTGTCTTTTCAGTCACATATTCAAACACGCGAATTTCTTTTGTTTCTCCCATGTGTACGACATTTGTTTCCTTTTGCCTCTTTTCACAAGAATCTTTCAAAAAATTCTTAATTCATACTAGTATTATCAAGTAATCAGAGTCGGCGTTCCTTGTTCGGATCATTTTTGCCCATACCATTCTATTCAGCCTTGGTCCTCTCCTTTTTTACCTCCTTGAGCCATGCATGCTACTCAATTCGTCCATGTGTGTAGGTGGGACCAAAAGTAAGTCCTCAACGATCCTGCTCTTCGGTTCAAGGCCAAGCTTGAAGGAAGTGATGGCAAGCTTGGGGTCGCAATCTTTAATTTCGTTGTATAGCTCCTAGAATCGAGCCGCATACTCCTAAAGTGATTCAGACTTTGATTTACATAGCCCGAGCAAGGCATCCACCTCCTTCCAGACCGTGGTACTTGTAATGAATTTTGTAGATAATGCAAGACAAAGTTCTTCCAGTTGCCGATCGATCATTTAGGGAGTTGATCAAACCATAGGAGGTTGAGCTCTCTCAGGCTAGACAGGAATTGTTTACGCATAAGTGTCTCATTGGTGGAGTACAGTGACATCATCCACCTATAATGCACTAGATGGGTATATGAGTTAGTTTTTGGCTCGTAATTGTTGAATTTAGGTGGTGGAACCCAGCAGGTTGTTTGACCAACTAAATTTATCGCGTGAATAGGGTCGAAATAAGATGTTCATGTGCAACTTCCTACCAAGACTAAGCTAAAGCTTCAGGTCGGGCCACCGGGCAAACATCCATTGCCTCACGCCTATTTCTATGCAACTTATCTCGCAAATCCTCTCAGCACCATTTTTTTGTTCGGTCTACAACCTATGGGTTGCCTGCGGGACAATTGTCCACCTCTTACCCACCCAGCCTGTCAAATGTTAAGGTCCAAGCGCCGTCCTTCCGTTTGCGCAGTTGTCGGTCAACCAATGGTGTTCGCCCTCAGTGCGCCCTTTTTTGACCATCATGAAAAATGGTCAATGTCTTAGAGCTAGGCTCTTTGACACATGCTCCCGTTCAGAATGCTCTACAAAGGGTGGAGCAAGGGTTCTGGTGCATTCGTTATCCTGTGTTAAACTTTTCACCAAAACCTGATTCTTGCGCACGTCTGCCCTCAACTGGATGAGTTCCAAGTGCAGACTAGTCAGGGCCTCATCCCTTTTATCCACATCTCGCTCCAGCTACTTGATGTATTTGCGTGTGGTGGGTTTCTAAGGAACCGCTAGAGGTTCCTCTGAATGGTCATCACCAACAAGAAGGCGGCATTTGTCTTTGGAGACCAAGGGCCCATTTGTCCTTCTCCGTTGGTTCTGGTAGTTCTGATTTCAGCAATCTAAGCGTTTCAATTTGTTTGAGACTATCATCCCCAACTGAGTCGCCAATTGTGGGGGTGTGAATATTCTCTCGTTTGAATCACTCTAATAACTCGTGCAATGAACAGTCAATCAACGGCAGTGGGGTTGTTTCCAACCTGATGACACTCCGATACTAAAGTCAAAACACTAAGAGATCAAAGCACAATAGTAATTGCACAATAAATGATAGCATACCCAAATAATGGCCTATGATCTCTTATTTATAAGCCATTGATTGTCCATATTTAGCAACATAATTTCCAAGGAATCTTCCCTTATTTGCTGATGTCAACTCTCAATCCTTCCATGCAGGGTAACCTTCCAAATTGCGCAACCGCCTAACATAACCTTCTTGACAAACATAACCTCCCACTTCTCTACTTTTGGCATTTTACCCATTTGCGCAACCGCCTTTACCACATTGCTTTTGTGGACATAAGGAGCCCCTTTTGCTTTTAGTGATGGATCTCTTTCTCCACCTTCGCATGTTGCTCTATTCCTTCCATGAACTCAGTAAGAGTATCCATAGGGTTAATGGTTAGGGACTCATGAAGCTTCTCGAGAACAGGTAGGCGCAACTTGAAAGGGGCTACATCATATTTTTCACTGCAGTTCGCGATCTTATTGAAAATGGCCCATTACCTGCTTGCGTAGTCCCTTATGGTTCTTTGGTTTTCTTATTCATAGCCATCAGAGCATCAAATTTTTTTCATGAGCTTGGTTTGTGAGAAACCTTGCTATGAATTGCTTGGCCAACTTTGCCTAACTAGTAATGAAACGAGGAGGAAACTTGTGATACCAATTGAGGGGAGTCTTGCCCAACTTGAAATGAATATCCTGCAATACAAGTCTTGATTCCATGTATGCAAAAACATCGCTTAGAAAGACCCCTTTATTTGCCACATTGAGTCGATTTTTCCGTTATAGGGATGTAATTTAAGGAGGAGAATTTCCTCGGCAACGCCACTACCTCTATTGCCTTGGAAAGAGGAGAGGTTGCTAGCTGCTACAATGCCTTTTTTGTTGAGCCTTGTGTTGTCTTGCGCCCTCCATGTTACTGGTTAAGACATGCCCTCATGTCTTGAGGGTTTGGTTGGATCAAGGGTACGCCGCTGGGTGCGGATCCTTCTTTACGCTTTTGGGGGATTAGCCTCCAATGGGGGCTTTGCCCCCTTCCCTGGTTGATGGTTGTTCGGACTCGTTTCTATGTCTCCCATTTTGATTCGGGGCGAATGATTTTATTCATTTCCCAAGGTCTTCTATAAGTCTCTGATCTCCTTGTCTTGCTTGTAAAGATCACATTCTATACTTGGTATAACATGTTCCTTCCTTTGAAGTCTTTCCCAACCTTTCTGGTCTCGTCCTTACCTTTCTCTAGATTTAGAACGATCATCCCTGTAAGAACAAGAGGTCCTCCTGTCCAAACGAATGTCTCCTAAATCTGGCCTCCCCTTCTCTTGTGCCCGTGGTGGGAATTTTTACTGGACTTCTTGTTTAATTACTTGCCTCACGCCATGATCTTTTGGTTTGTTTACCATGAGATTTTAACTTTTCCAAAGACATCGTCAATTGTGGGCAGGTAAAACTTATTATTTGTAGAGTTAGTTTATGAACTATGGCCGAAAACACTAGCACACAAACTCGATTGAAACCTAATTTCTGGAAAATAAGGAATTGTGGAATGAGCCTATGCGTGGAAAGACACGACAATGATACAATCAATACTCAATCAAAGAATAACTCTCAATATAATACCTGCAATAATAAATTAAAGCGTACCTCTAGACCATTGGTGTCTACTTTTTTTTATAAAGACTCTCCATAAACAATCCGAGTCCTTAATATCCTAATTTCTCATGAGAGATAAAATTGACTTGCTCTTGATTAGTCACTAATGAGATAAGAATTATCTAGACTTTCCAAACCGTTATCTTGTTTTGTTAGAGTTTGATATGGAACCCATGTTCCTCATTTGAGCATCAACTGTTAACTTCTCATTATAAGTTGAATTGGCACAAGATCTCTTACCCTTATCTGATTGAAATAGTTCTCGAGCTATTCGGATTCATTATTTATTAGTTATCGAGTCTTTTTGCTATTTGACCATCTTTCGAAAATTGACAAATATTATTTTTTACTCAGTAATATTTCTGTGCACAAAGGTACCTTTTTGTCAAGCTAAACTCTCGCACATTATTTGTTAAAAAATCTTGATTAGATTTAGTTGAAGTTTAACTCTTTCATGTCTATCTATCATCATCTTATTCGAAACCTTTTACAAAAGAATTGAAGCCAGGTTCCGCTAGCTTCCTTGTTGCAGGATCTACTTAACCACAAGAGCCACAAAGGCGGTGGCTTTCTTTTGTGTATTTCGATCGTTCTCACTCGAATGTTGAAAAGAAAAAGCGAGCATATATACTTTTTATGGGCCCGGATTGAACTCATTTTCTATGCCATGATTGTTGGGAGACTATTACATAATTATTCTATTTTGCTACCTAATGAAGCAACAAATAAAGATTACTTGTCTGGTTGTACATTCTTTCTCGTCCAGCTGTCTTAGACGGTGATTTCTTTGTTTAATCTATTTGCATATTATAAAGACAACTTTATTCCTTATATTATTATAAATTTTATCTGGCTGGAACCCATTTGAATTATTTGGTGGAGGAGTCTGGTATATATGTTCTTTCATCATAATCATAATACATCCCAATTTTCCTCATGTTTTGATACAATAAAATATACGTACCCTCTAAAGTATTATTAAGTCTATATATCTAATTTTATTCATATTTTACTTGAATTCTCTGTAGTTGATAATAAAAATAGTTCATCGTAAATTAGTCAATAGTAATACCTCTAGATATTTAATGCAATATCCCATATTGCATCGGGAACAACAATACGTACGATTGAATTAATAGTGGTATGTTTGCTTTGATAAAATAAATATTTGAATGGAATTGTAATTTCAATAGAATTCGTATTCTAATATTATTTTATCAATAAAAAGAAGATATTCAGATTGTACATAAAATTGCCATTCACCTCGATAAAATGAATGGTAATTCTATAAGAAAGCTAAAGAATTATAATTCTATTTATTTCTTTTTCTTATTAGTGATGAGACAAAAATATTGTTATATATAGACACATAAAAATATCACTTTTACAATAGAATGCGCTATTGCCAAAGAAAAAAAGAACGTTACAGCGAATAACAAAAATAAAAAAACAAATAAACTGAAAAGTCAAAGCCACGTTCTTGGAAAAAACTCTACAAACCAAAAAATAAAAAACATTTTTTACCCAAATAATGAATTAAAAAGGAATACTCCAATCATTACTCTCGGACTTCTTTCTTTTTCCGAAACACCACTTCGGTATCCAACCCGAAGCCATCGACGGTCCGAACCCGAAACAATTCCGACCGTCGAAATAACGCCTTTAACGGTCTAACGCTGTACAAATCATTAGCGGAATACTTATCAGCCCTTCTGGATAGCGCCACGTGTAATACACAGACCCCCCCTGGCTTCAACGTCCGTTCGATCTCCCCAATGAACTTTTCCGGGTACAGCGCGTGGTCAAACACGTTGGAGAATTCGAAGTCGAATGTCTCGTTATTAAATGGCTGATGATGGAAGTCGCCCCGAATAACAAGGGGCGGGTACGGGACCAAGTCAATCCCCACCGAATCAGACACTCCGACCCGTTTTAAAGCCTCTACCTCCTGCCCGACCCGGGCCCCGATGCAGAGAGCCTTTGAATTGTTGGAGAGGAGGTTTTCCTGCTTCAGCTCAGCGAAGAAGGTGGTGAAGACTTTTATCTTTCGGGCCCAATCTCGGGTAGTCCATACCTTCCGGAGTTTCGGGTTGAGGGTCTTATTGAGCTGGCGTTGGATGTAGGATTCATAGGATGTGTATCCGGGTCGCATCCGGAGGTCGTCGGAGGATTGGGGTTGTTTGGAAAGTGGGTTGCTGTTGTTTTGATTTCCGTGGGATTGGATAGAGAAGAAGAGGATAACGGTGAGGGAGACAAGCAGAGAAAGAATGAAACATTTCGTGACAAGCGGTTTTGATTTGCTGCTTTTCATGGCTCCTAATGCATGGCGAGACAACAAACTCTCTCTCTCTCTCTCTCTCTCTCTCTCTCTCTGTGCGACTTCAAGAGATCAATATGTATTTGGATCTTGGTTATAAAAAACACACATAGTGATTATATTTATACATCTCTACAGTATTTGGCGTTGGTGATGGGGTTTGAATAGAAGGGGGGCGACAGAGAGTACAAGGGAGTGTAGAATGTGGGGATAATTAAGGGAGGTGCTATCGAACACCCGTGCTTTTAGTGCGCATGCAGACGTCAAAATGGTGGTTGAGGATTCGCATAGTTGTATTTCTTTTAGGTTTGTTCGTTTTTATTTTTGGTTTGCTTACGAAAATTAGTTGTCAAGTTTGACTATTACAGCGAAGTAGGCTTTGGATGTGGATGTGGATGAGAAGAGAGCGTGCACTTAGCGGTGCTCAGTTGCTTTTGCAAATAGCTCTCTACCCGAACGCATATCGACCACGTATCTTTGCGAGTGACCGCTCGACCGCTAAGTGCACACTGACCTGATCGGTAGATGTCCATTCCGATTGGGAAGGACTCATTCTGCTTGGACATGATCCCTTCAGCTCAACGGAGAGGAATCAATCACTACAACAAAAACCATTTATAGCGACGAAATCGAAAGACGAAATATAATTTCGTCACCAAATGGGTATATATGGCGACGAAAAAA
>JABCMJ010001814.1:0-12283 GCA_014822125.1 Arbutus unedo
TTGGGGAAGAAGGAATGTTATGTTTTCTTTTAATTGTTTTGCAAATAAAACCCCACACAATTCTCTACACACCCCCTATTTTACTCATCACACCCAAAACTCATTTTTTTTAACCCAAAGTTAAAAAAAATCACATTTAATATACTTTCTTTTACTATTCTTTTAATCTAATTTTGCGGGTTCTTACATCTACCTGTTTAGGAAATTTTCAATCGTGATATGACTACCAGTATCATGAGGTGTCTTTTGTCGAACTGTGTCTTGAGCTAAAGTGTGTCATTATTCATGTCATGTCTCGAGTCGAGTTATATTCTTAAGCCGTGACGGGTACTTTAAAATAAAACTTAGTGTAGTGGAAGTAGAGTAGAATATTTTGATGATTGGGCATGACGGATGGGGAACATGATGATGGTTGGGAACATAGTGGACGAGAGCCAACGTTTGGGATGCTGGTGCTTAGGCACACGGTCAGCATAGGGGTCGGAACTATATCGGCTGAGAGTATGACAAATGTAAAAATAATGATTTTGACTTATGGGCAATGCTTGGGTCGACTCAGGATTACAATTTTGAGATGTAAATAATCACAATCCATATTTTCAACCTTGATGGGTATTAGTTTTGAGAAAATTGGGAACACAGACTTCGTAGTTAACTTTCAAATTTCATTGCTTTAACTACACTTGATTTATTAAATTTTCCGCACTTACGTGTTAGCGCTTCTAATATATTGCGCAACCATGCTTACTCTGATCATATACATAAATTAGGAAGTACATGTAGGATTATTTATTGAGCCTCATAGGTCATGGTACAATTTTCCTACCCCTGGCACGTCAAGTACTTAAGACGGAATTGAGGAACCCAAGTTTTCAACCATCAATGACAACAATCCCGTGGAAGAATTCATTACACCGTGGTTCACTTAGAGTAGGTTTTAGATCTCTGTAAAATCATAATGGATGTACTTTCTTTTTGAAATATCTTATTTCGGTATTTCGTAACCAAACTCATATTTTCTTGTTAATATGGAATAAAGGTTGTTTGTGTTTTAGTTATTCTATTTTAATGAAGGTCTCCAAAATTTGGGGCATTATAGTATGGTATCAGAGCACTAGGTTTCCTTTACATTGGGACCTTGGGTAGATCACACTTGAGAGTTTTATTTTTACCATGGGTAGTTATTTACTTATGTGCTTATTATCATTAACGATGTAAGAGATGGAATCTATAGAAAGAATATTCTAAGGAATATTACTAGAGAGGTAGAGACATCAGATTGTGGTTCGCAAGGAAAAGAAAGTGACTTGGAAAGGGTGAACGAGAAGACGGACACTAGGAGAAAAAGAATGGCAGAATCTCAAACTACAAGTGGGCCTAAGAAGGAGATGAGGGACAACTCTCAAGTGGGGAATCAAAGAGTTTTGAGAAGATCTCTTTCTCTCTCTAGCCATTATCTTGACTCCCACTAGGAATTGGATGTCAAAAATCTATCTTCGAAGATCTCTCTCTCAAAATCTCTTTTGACTTGACATAAGTGTCTAGTATTTATATGCGCACTTGGTTCATACTCGAGTGCTAGATGTTCCAATACCATCTTGACACATGTCCCTTCCCAAAATGTCTAACCATGGTGCTATTCGGGATTGATTCCCGAGATCCAGCGATGAACGTGCATAGATTATACAACAAAAAAAATATAAAACCCTATAGTGTGGAACTAGGGTTCATACCTTCGAGATCTTTCTGATTTGATCTCGGCAACCTTCACAATTTGATGTAATCGAAGTATGCATGCAACCGACCTGTTGATCTTGCTTGACTGACCTCCCGATCTTCTATCATAATCCTATGCATCTTAATCACGAACTGAGTGTGGGCTCAAAATGTGATATCCTTGCCATAATGGAACTTCTCTCAATATTATGAATATTTCAAGCATCAAGTTCATGTTCTGATCTAGAAGGCATAGTGGTGTATAGGCAACTATAGGGACCCCAAGGAGAAATATTAGTTGGCTTCCTATGTAATTTGGACTCCTAATTCAGCCCCCGATTAAGTCCGAATTATATAAATTACAATTCATTCCACTACAGAATTATAATTGTATTCTTTTCTCATATCTCAAAATTATATTTCAAGCTCCATGTTATTAAATGCTCATTTATCTCCACACGTTAGGATTACATATATCCATTGATTAAAATAAATTACTAATAATTTATTTAATCAACATCTGTAGAATTTCTTGAGACCCTCCACTTAACATATTCATTATATCGGATACTAATATTCACCTATAGGGTTTGACATAATCGAAACTTATAAGCTTCCTTAAGAGGATATCATTAATTATTGACAATTTATTTAATCAACATCTATAGAATTCCTTGAGACCCTCCACTTAATGTATTCGTTATGTCGGATACTAATATCTACCTGCAGGGTTTGACATAATCAAAACTTATAACCTTCCTCAATAGAATATCATCAATTCCTATAATGAGACGTGAATTCCATTAATAATCAACAGTTATCATACACTTAATATTGTGACCCAACATATTGAGACTATTGGCCCACAAGGTCTCACTCTATAATAAATCAAAGTCAACAACATTAAATATACACATCCATTAATTATCTGGGTTAAGAGCACAAGCATTCATGAGGTGCTAATTGTATTATATTGTTAGTACAAATACAATTATCTCAAAGTGATCATGTTCAATACATACAAAGTGTACTAACATAGTAAGTCAAAACTATACCATTTTTTGTAGTTAAGATAGACCCACTAAAATACAGTGTTACAATCCTACTGGTGGTGTGTCTAATTTCATCTAAGACTATGAACTAAAGACTTATGTTCATAAGAATCGATAATCTGATCCTCTGTGTGTAAGCCAAACTCTACACATTAGAATATCTACTATGTGGAATAAGAGACTCATGCACAATATGATATGATATAATGCATATATTTTTCTATAATGATTCTTATCAAGAAATGGAGTAACTGATTAATAAATAATCCAAATAAATACTAATCTATTACATAAAGTCATGACTTTTAGTATAAAACCCTAACAATCTCCTACTTAGACTCAAAGCCATGATGCCATATTGTCACAACAAAGTGTGGTAGCTAATTGCACTGAAGGGACCAAATCTAGACCCATTAAGAAGTTTCTGAGCCAAATGGCCTCCTTGGCTGCCTCGCCTCTATGGTGGAATCAGCAATACATGATTGCTTGATACTCCTCCAACTTGTGGCTCCACCTCTAAGGGTATTAGACTGTCTGCCTAGTAAACCAACATATAATTTCTAGTCATTTTCAGGTACTTTAGAATATGTTTTACTATAGTCCAATGCTCTTGCCCAAGATTAGACTAAAATATACTAACCATGCATGCAGCAAAGCAAATATCAGGTACAGTACATGGCATAATATACATGAGGATTTCTACCGCAGAAGCATAAGGAACTACTCTCATCTTATCTTCCTGTTCAAGTGTTTTAGGACACTAATCCTTGGATAGATAGATTCTATGTCAGAAGGGAAGGAACCCTTTCTTGGAATCTTGCATGCTAAAATGAGCAAGAATCGTATCGATATAAATAGGTTGTGGTAATCTTAACATCCTTTGCTTGCGATCTCGAATAATCTTGATCCTAAGGATGTGACCAACTTCTCCTGAAAGGAATGTTCCAAGACCTTGATGCTTACTTAAGTCCATAAATGGACTTCTTAAGCTTGCATATTACGTGCTCTTGGCCCTTTGCTACGAATCCATTTGGTTGCATCATGTAGATGCATTCATCCAGATTGCCATTAATAAACGTAGTCTTGACATCCTTTTGCCAAATCTCGTAATCGTGATGAGCCGCAATGGATAAAAGAATCCAAATGGTGAGTTTAGCATGGCTACCGACAATAAGGTTTCCTCACAGTCGATCCATTTTTTCTGAGTAAAAGCTTTCACTATAAGCCTATCTTTAAAAGTTTTCACCTTCCCATCCACTCTTCTCTTTTTCTTGTAGATCAACTTGCATCCAACAGGTTTTATTCCTTCGGGTGGTTCTATAAGATCTCAGACATGATTAGTGTACATAGACTCCATTTCTGAATTCATAGCCTTTCGCCAAAATTTCACATTTGTGTCTTGCATTGCTTCATTGTGCACATGGTTCGGCATCTAGTTCCTAGAGATTCTATTTAATGATTCTCCCAAGAACATGTAGGGTTGAATAATAAACCTCCCACTACAACGAGGCAATGTTGTGTCAACCGTTGTTTCTTGTAGTGCTTCCTCTTGCACTGATGGTGCTTAAAAAATTTGCATCGGTCTTTCTCCTCTCAATTCCTCTAGAACAATCTTACTTCTAGGCTTGTGATCCATAGCATAGTCCTCATCTAAGTATCGGACATTGGTGCTAATGTTGACCTTCTGATCCTTAGGACTATAAAATAAACTACCCTTTGTTTCTCTTGGGTACCCCAAAAAGAAACAAATTTCTGTCGTTGATTCCAACTTATCCGCATTTCCTTTCAACACATGTGCTGGACTACTCTAAATCCGAATATGCCACAGGCTAGGTTTGTGCCCAATCTATAGTTCTGTGGGAGTAGAAGGTATTGACTTGATGGTACAAAGTTAAGAATATATGTCGCTATTTTCTAATGCATGTCCCCAAAACAAAATTGGTAAATCTGAATAACTCATCGTAGATCTTACCATGTCTATAAGAGTACTATTCCTTCTTTTCGCTACACCATTTTGCTATGGCATACTAAGTGCAAACAACTCGAATGCAATTCCCTCATCAGATAAGTAGTCCTTAAACTTTCCTAAGAGATATTCGCTACCACGATCAAATCATAGTGTCTTGATACATTTTTCAAGACGCTTCTTCTTTTCTGCCCTATACTCTTTAAATTTGTTAAAGACTTTAGACTTATGACACATCAAATAAATGTACCCATATCTTGAATAATCATCAATAAAACTGATGCAATATTTAAAGCCACCTCTTATTTAGACATTCATAGGTCCACACGAATCAGAGTGAACCAATTTCAATGACTCTTTGGTTCTATATCCTTTGGCCGAGATTACCTCTTTGTCATTTTACCTTCTAAATAGGATTTATAGACTAGAAGTTCCTTTACTTCTAATGAATCTAATGGTCTATTTTTAACCAGTCTAGAAATCCTTTTTAGATTAATATGACTTAGGCATAAGTGGCAAAGATACGTCTGGTTCAATTCAAAATGCATTTTTCTCTTACATGATCTACTATTTGTGTTATTCAATTCATTCAGTTATAGTGTGGGAGAGATAGGATTAATAACATAAAGATTATCCACCAATGAACCAGAACAAATAAAATGTTTATTAAACTTAATAATCATAGAGTTATTGATATAAACCAAATAACCGTTTTTAACCAACTGAGAAATTGAAATCAAATTTCTTATAATACTAGGAACATAAAGATAATATTTCAATATTAAAATTCTATCACTACCAAAATTAAGATGTAAATTTCCAACTGCAACTACTGCAACATTTGTAGCATTGCCCATATGTAGGTAAACCTCTTCATCACTTAGCTGTCTAGTTTCTTGAAACCCCTGTAACAAATTGCAAATATGATTAGTGGTTCCCATATCTACACACCAAGAATTGCTAAATAACACCGCTAAATATATTTCAATCACTAGTGAATAGGTTTTACCTGGATTGTTCATTTTGTTGAAATAGACTGGATATTGCTTCTTCCAGTGCCTTTCCCTTAGGCCTTTTCACTCCACCTTGAGGTGCATTACTCACTTGAGAAATTGCACCATACTTTTGAGCATTTTTTTGCTTCATCTTGTCTTTTGACTTAGAAGCAGAAACTTTCCGAAGCATAAACACATTTTTTGGCTTCTTCATTAGGCCCTCCGCTGGTTGGAGCTCTTTAAGAAGTTCTACCAAAGAGTAACAAAGTCTTTTCATATTGTAATTCAGACAAAAATTCTTAAACTCTTCGTCAGTGTGAAGTCTGATATCAATTTGGAATTTCCCATCGATTTTAGCTCCACGGATCTCTAGTTTATTCAGATGACTCATCATCTTCATAACATGATGCCTCACTTGGGTCTCTTCAGCTATTTTTGTGTTAAACAAGTCCCTTATAGCAACCTACCTTGCTGCACGATTTTGATCCCCAAACATTTCTTTAAGGCTCATCATCATATCACAAGCAGTGGGCAAGGACTGATGCTGATATTGTAGAATATTTGACATAGATGTCAGAATGTAACACCGCGCCATCTCATCAACCTTGACCCCCTTCCTATAAGGCGGGGCTTCCTCATCAGTTGCCCCAACATTAGGTTTCTCTGGTCAAATCTCATTGAACATATATTTATACTCTTTAGTAGTCAATACTATGTCCAAATTTTGTTTCCAATCAGTATAATTAGGTCCAGTGAGTTTGTTTTATTTGCGAATAACAGCAAGTAGATTGAAAGAGCCCATTATTAAATCTAAGAATCACATAATAACAACTATGAAAAGCAAAATAAAACTTTTGAATTTTATTTAAAATATTGGTTCCCTCTACCAAACTTTTCAAGAAAAACGTTGGCAATCTGTCACACCGTGAAAAGTATGCATTCGATGGGAATGTCCACTACTTTTCATCATTTGTGTAGATAAGCCTTTTCTTTTCAATTTTACTATCTAGACAAAAAATCATGCCAAGCAAAATTAAATAACCGACTCAACTTTAGTCCTACAAATAATAGCAATGACTCAAATGGAGAGGATACTATTATTTATAGCTAAGTGTACACCATCACCTTACACAAAATTAATTATTTTGTGATGAATCATTTCAGATGGAGACATGATTCACACAACAATTAACTTAGAACTATCTCAATGAAGCTTGTACCGATGATTCCACAGTTAATTTTGTTTGATGTGGAGGAACGTCCTAAAATCAACACACAAAATTAATTATATCATCTACGAACTAGTGATGGAGACATGAGATTTGTACTTGACAAATTCCCTCTTCCACTTAGTTATTTAAAACATAATTTCCAAGAAAGTTATAAAAATTACGCATGTGAGTGATCTAGATATAGGTCAATATTTCATGTTATCCAAAATTATGAGGGAACTATAATTAACCATGGAAACAATACTAATCATATACGAATAAGGAAACATAAACATAATAGGAATCCCAACTATTATGGTCAAAACATCAGTTTTCAAAACAGGCTTGATTTTTGCCATTGACTTGTCCACCAAGGTGAACTTGATGCTGGCACAGGGGGTCGAGCTGTTTCTTTAATAGAAACATATCGATCCCTCTCCAAAAATACTGATTTCTTCGATCATCAGAACCTGTTATTATATATCTATTCTACGCCTCTAAAAAGGAGTTCACAAGGCTATATCAATAAAAATAGATGCTATGAATAAATTGAAATCTTTACATCAAACCCTAAGTCTCCATACAATTGAAGTTCACATGCTACGTATTAATATTAAAAAATCTCAAAACTTGTAATAAAAATGTAACCACACATAAAAATAGTGCGGGATCCAATCACACAATCATACATGTGTGATCATAATAGTGGGATAGGAAAACTGCAAAATAGGCGTTAGCACAATACTACGCACTATTTTACGCGGACAACATGTTTTGTATAAACCATACGCATTATCACAGCTAGCTCTGATACCACTATTAGAGATTGATTCCTGAAACCCAATGACGAACGCGCATAGATTATACAACAAAAAATAAGAAATCCTACAAGAACTAGGGTTCATACCTTCGAGATATCTTTCGTTTGATCCCGGCAACCTTCACAGTTTGATGAGATCGAAGAATTCACGCGACTGACCTCTTGATCTCGCTTGACGGACCTCGCGATCTTCTATCGTAATCCTATCGCCCCTCGATCACGAACTGAGTGTGGGCTAAAAAAGTGATCTGCTTGCCCTCACAAAACTTCTCTCAATGTTCTGAATATTTCGAGTATGAAGTTCGTGTTCTAACCTAAAAGGTATGATGGTGTATATATAGGCAACGATAGAGACCCCAAGGAAAAATATTGGTTGGGCTTCCTATATAATTTGGAATCCAAATCTGGCCCGGATTAATTCCGAATTATATAAATTATAATTCATAGCACTATAGAATTGTAATTGCATTCCCTTCTCATATCTTAAAATTATATTTCGAGCTCCATGTTATTAAATACTTATTTATCTCCCCACGTTAAGATTACAGATATCCGTTGAGTAAAATAAATTATTGACAATTTATTTAATCAACATCTATAAAATTTCTTGAGACCATCTACTTAATTTATTCGTTATGTCGGATACTAAGATCCACCTGCAGGGTTTGACATAATCGAAACTTACAAGTTTCCTCAAGAGGATATCATCAATCCATATAGTAGGACATGGATTCCATTAATAATGAATAGGTATTATACACTTAATATTATGACCCAATTCATCGAGACTATTGGCTCACAAGGCTTCACTCTATATTGAATCAAAGCAACAACATTAAATATACACATCCATTAATTATCTTTGGGTTAAAAGCACAATCATTCATAATAACCATGAGACGCTAATTGTATTATATAGTTAGTACAAATATAATTACCTCAAAGTGGTTGCGTTCAATACACACAAAGTGTACTAACACGATAAGTCAAAACTGTATGATTTCCTATAGTCAAGACAGACCTACTGAAACGCAGTGTTATCATCCTACTGGTGGTGTGTGTAATTCCATCTAAGAGTATGAACTAAAGACTTATATTCTACAAGATTTGATAATATGATCATTTGTGTATAAGTCGAACTCTACAAACCAGTATATCTACTATGTGGAATAAGAGACACTCATGCACAATATGATATGATATAATGCAAATATTTGCCCATAAATATTCTCATCAAGGAAAGAAATAACTGATTAATAAATAATCCAAGCAAATACTAATCCATTATATAAAGTCATGACTTTTAATATGAAATCCTAACAGGTGCCTTAGCTCCCGCTATGCATCACAATTGCGATGGGTCCTGTAGTGTCCCCTTCTCTTTTGAAACCACCGATCCACTAGATCTCCTTTCTTTCCCATGGATAGGATTTGAGAACTATGTACTTGTCCTCTTCCTAATCATTGTCATCTATCTTTCGCGTGCCCCTCACCCGATTGAATTCTGCCATCACGGCTTAGGTAGGCACGCACTAGGATTGTAACTTTGAATATGGGGTTTCTCTTGGTCGTGTCTCTGACCTCCCTTTTATTTTTTCTATAGCTGCGCCGCACACACCTAATTGGTGCGAGCCCCTCAGTGCCTCATCACCTTGGAGTTTGATAGCGCTTAGATTGTGCTTTCTTTCTTGAAGCTTTGGATCTGGGATTTTAACAAGGTCTCAACTCTGACCTCCCATTGCCTCAATCTCTAGTTGTGTGGCACTCACTTGAGATCGATGCTAGCCCTTGGTGCATTACCTTGTATTATTTGTGGTGTTTAAATCATGAATTTCCTTATTCTCGAGGCCAAACGGAGGGACTAATGGCCATCGCGAGGGTGTTTCCCTCACAGCCTACTCTTGACTCTTGCTTAGGTAGATGATAGTGCAACCATGGAGGTGTTCCCCCTCATGCCCCTAGGTGCTTTCATGGGGGTACCAACCTAGTAGACCTCAGCCCCCAACCTTGCGGGCCCTGGCCTTCTTTCCTAGGGGGTCTATTGTTGACTTGGCACCTCATCCTTCCAACTTATTGTCCTAGCCCATTTGTGTTGGGTGCATTTTGCAAGCCAATCGACTGCAACCCGTTGACTCACGAGTGTGGCCCATAAATGATGTCATATATCCTAAATCTAATGAAAATTTTCTTCTAGCTATCGTCCAACTTGAATCTGGAGGAGCAATTCATGGCAGACACTTATTCGATGACGAGGTCATGGATGAGCCTGCCGTTATTGCTGATGCCTCATTGCCTGAAGGCGATGCATCACCACCATTAGAGGACGAGGTGCCACAGTTGTCCTGGAACGATAACGGTGACAGGGACCTTGAGAAGCCTAACTTCAATGGGGACAATGAACCTTTTGATGACACCGTTGAGGACTTTGAGCTGCCTGAAGAAGAGTCAATTAGTGGCATAGAAGATCCACCCTCATCAGAGCCTACTAGAGTCTTCCTAGACATTCTTAGCTAGGGAACTTGGGGTAGATACGACTATCACCCTCTTAGAAAATGGTTTACCGCACGATTGCGCTAGTGATAAGTAGCACTGGAAGGAAAAAGGAGATTCATATTACTTAGGATCATTGGCCATCATTGAGCATCTCAATGATCGGTAGTATTGACTCAACGTATCGGTTGAATTCTTAGAGAAGGTGGGAAATTTAGTTCAAGGCCAAATGGTTCAAAGGAAGAGGCCACTTGATGGACTTTGAATCATCAGCCCGCTTGGCCACTAGGACTATTTTAGCTTCACTACCTATACTGAGGTTCCTTATCGATTCGAGGACTAATGCCAGCTCAACCCATGGGATTCTGATTCATGGAGTTACAAAGTGTATTCAAGGTGTTTTGGAGTGATCGAGGCAACTTGGGAACTTGAGTACCTAGTTCAACGAGACTATTCGAGCTTATTCCTCCTCTGAGCAGCCGTAGGAAGATTAGTCATAGGGTGATTTTGGGGGGCCATTAGATAATATATTGTCCACCCTAGTCAAATAGAATTAGATCACATGCAGGCCATGCGCTATTTTGTATGCATGCTGATTGTTGTACTAGCATTATCCCTAGTGTGTACAATATATTAATAGAAAAGGTCTTTTGTCATCTACTTCGTCACCTAAACTTTGTCGTATTTATCATTTAACTATGGAAAGGTAGAAGCGAGAAATGACGCCAATAGCAAAAATGAGCCCAAATCTAGCAATGCTAAATCCAACCCTCATCCTCAACCTAACCCGAACGCAGCCCCTAGCATCAACAAGTTTAACCAACTCTTATGTACATTTTTCAATGCCACCAAAAACCATCACCCCAATTAGATCATTTTGCTCAATGAGTTATGCAAAAGCTGACTGCTAGTCGTTTCTAGAGAAACCAACCCTAGTGTAGCTAAGACTTGGCTAAAGCAAATGGAGAAGCTTCTGGAGATCATGCAAGTGGAAGATAACGGTTGTGAGGACTCGAGTTTTGATATTTATTATTTTATATTTTTAGTTTATTGTAGAGCTTTAGTGGATTTAAGTTTAATGTTTAATTGTGGTTTGATCATAATGGTTTAAAATGTTGGAGGTCGATGTGTGGGTGTTAGTAGCTCGAGGGGATTAATGTAATTGACCTAATTATGAGTACAAAACAATTAGGAAACCCTAAAAATAAGTTTTTTTAATAAAGATAGATAGATTATTCTCGAGATCTCTAAATCCTAGATTACTTAAGGAAGGAGAACGAACTAGTAGACGAAGGATTCGCATGAAGTCATCAAATAGGAGGTTGTCGAGGGCATTGAGAGCTTCACATAGAGCTCTAGATCAACCAAGTACGCAGAGTATTCGATGGATTTTTGTTCATAACAGCATGTCCTGCCTTTCGGCCCATTTGGGGTTACTATTTAAGTCTGGAATTTATCATTGATGGCACATATGAGCATGCATGTGTTAGTGTTTTATACTAAAAGTCATGACTTTATGTAATGGATTAATATTTGTTTGAATTATTTAAATAATTATTCTTTTTCTTGATGAGAATCTTTGTGGATAATATTTGCATTATATCTTATCACATTGTGCATGAGTGTCTCTTATTCCACATAGTAGATAATCTGGTGTGTAGAGTTTGGCTTACACACAAAGAATTAAATTATCAATTCTTGTAGAATATAAGTCTTTGGTTCATAGTCGTAGGTGAAATTGGACACACCATCAGTAGGACTGTAACACAGTGTTTTAGTAGGTCTGTCTTGACTACAGAAAATGTTATAGTTGTAACTCACTGTGTTAGTATACTTTGTGTGTATAGAATAGTACCATTTTGAGGTAATTGTATTTATACTGACAATATAATACAATTCCCACCTCATGGTTATTGTGAATGCTTGTGCTCTTAACCCAAAGATAATTAATAGATGTGTACATTTAATGTTATTGATTTTGATTCATTATAGAGTGAGGCCTTGTAGGCCAATAGTCTTGATGAGTTGGGTCA
>JABCMJ010001817.1:0-10970 GCA_014822125.1 Arbutus unedo
TCGCACGAATCCTTCGTCTAGGCACCAGTTCTCCCTCCTCAAACTTTTAGAGTTGGAGATCTCTTAATAAAAAAATTGTGTATTTTTAATATAAATAGATTTTAGGATTTCCTTATCCTTATATAATTAAATTTTGGTTAATTACACTAATCCCCTTCAAGTCCCTAACAACCCCGCATCGTGCCCCAACGTTCTAAACTATTAAAATAAGACAACAATTAGAATATTAAACTCAAAATCATGAATTCTTGAATAACTAAAATAATAAAAATAAGAGGTCGAATCTCAGGTCCTCACATGGGTGCCAAACTGTCATATGAAGTCCATGAACATATCATTATCAAATTGCTTCACATTATCTGTGATGATAGCGTGGGGAATCCCAAATAGGCAAATGATTGACTTCCACACAAAGTCCCGTGTAGCTTCCTTTGTGATCCTGGGTACGGGTATCGCTTCCACCGATTTGGTGAAGTAATCGATGGCCATTATGGTGAAATTGTTCTGGCAGATCTCTAGAGGGAGTGGTCCAACGATATTCAGTCCCACTAGGTGAACGACCAGGAGCTCTGAATGGGCGTTAGTTCCTCTAGGGGTAAATGATGGAGGTTAGAGAACCTCTGGCACTTGTTGCATTTCTGTGCAAATTCTTTAGCGTCATTTTTCATGGTCGGCCAAAAATATCCTGCCCTCATGGCGTTGCCGCTGAGGGCTCTGCCCCTTGAATGATTCCCGCAAATGCCCTCATGAATTTCCTACAAGACGTATTTCCCTTCTTGCTCAAAAAGGCGTTTGAGGTAAGGCATTGAGAATGCCTTCTTGTATAGAATACCCTCGAGCAGTACGTATTGACTAGATCGGTATTTTACCTTCCTTACCTTAGCCTTGTCCTCAGGAATGCTTGGTTCTAAAAGGTATTCCATAGGTGGCCTCAGGGGCACTGGCCAATCGGACGAGCGCATCAGCCCTATTATTCTGCCATCTCGGGAGCTATACTATTTAGACTAGTTTGAAGGCCTTTTGGGCCTGGTTGACTGCTTCTTTATACCGCTACATGCGATCTTTTCGAGTCTCTAATTCTCATGGAGTCTGGATAACTACCACGTGAGAGTCGTTGCACATTCGTACTTGTTTTGTCCCAAGACTCTGTTACAGGCACAAACCCAGTGAAGGTCGCCTTGTATTTTGCCTCGTTGTTAGAGGCCTTGAATTGGAAGCGAAGGGCGTATTCCAATGTGTCTCCTTGCGGAAAAATGATTACTGCTCTGGCTTCGCTGGCCGCGTCCATGGCCGTTTTGTCCATGTGAGCTATCCACAGTTGGTCTGCTCGAGGCATGGTTGCTAGTCTTTCCTCCTCTAGCTTGGCCAACAACTCTACCTGTCTTGTGATCTCCACCAGGAAGTTAGCCACCATATGCCTTTTGATCGCTCTTCTTTGCTCGTATGTAACGTCAAATTCACTACGCTCAACTGACCATTTCGTTAGCCACCCAGAGCTTTTGGATTTTTGCAAAATTTGCTTCAAAGGCTGATCGGTGAGAACTACTATGCTATGGGCACAAAAGTATGGTCTGAGTTGTCAAGCGGCGGCCACTAGTGGGAAGGCTAACTATTCAATCCTTGGATATCTGCTTTCTGGTCCTGTATATGCACGATTGACATAGTACACTGACATATGTGTTTCCCCTCCTCCCTTATTAGTGCTATGTTGACGGCTGAGTCGGAAGCAACCACGTATAGGTACAGGTTTTCTCCTGGAATGGCTTGGGACGACAGCAGGGTTGAGGTCAGGTACACTTTTAGCCGACGAAAGACTTCTTTGCATTCTAGAGTCCACTCGAAGACTTTCCGTAGGGTTTTGAAGAAAGGCATGCACTTGTTGGTTGCTCTGCTAACAAATCTGTTCAAGACATCCACCCGTCCAGTCAAGCATCAGACCTCCTTCACCGTTCTGAGAGATTTTATCCCGATCACAACTTGTATCTTATTGGGATTGGCCTCGATTCCTCTCCTACTAATCGAGAAATCAAAAAAATTTCGGCAGCCACTCCAAAGGCACATTTGGCCGAATTCAGTTTCATCCCGTACTGCCTTAGCACTATGAAGGTTTCATTTAGGTCGGCCATGGTAGGATTTTATACTAAAATTCATGACTTTATGTAATGGATTAGTGTTTATTTGAATGCGGATAAGTTGGAATCAAGAACAGAAGTTTGTTTCTTTTTAGGGTACCCTAGAGGAATGAAGGGTGGTTTATTTTATAGTTATAAGGATCAGAAGGTCATCATTAGCACCAATGCATGATACTTAGAGGAGGACTATGTTATGGATCAAAAGCCCAGAAGTGAGATTGTTCTAGAGGAATTGAGAGGAGAGAGAGAACGCAAAGCAAAAGAAAACACCACAAGAAATAACGATTGACACAACAGTGCCTTGTCGTAGCGGGAGTATTATTTTTCAACCCGATTAGTGCATGTTCTTGGGAGAATTATTTGATAGAATCCCTGAGAAACTGAATGCCGAACCCTCTAACTATAATGAAGCAATGTAAGACACAAATGTGAAACTTTGGCGAAAAGCTATGAATTCATAAATGGAGTCTATGTACTCTAATCAAGTTCGAGATCTTGTAGAACCACCCAAAGGGAAAAAACCTATTGGATGCAAGTGGATCTACAAAACAGAGAGAAGAGTGGACGGGAAGGTGGAAACCTTTAAAGTTAGGCTTGTAGCGAAATATTTTACTTAGAAAGAAGGGATTGACTATGATGAAATTTTTTTGCCGGTAGCCACGCTAAAGTCCATTCGGATTCTCTTACCCATTGAGGCACATCTCGATTATGAGATTTGGCAAATGGATGTTAAGACTGCATTCCTGATATGCGCGTAAATGTGTACATTTAACGCTGCCTAATCTACCTTTGTTAAGTCTTACAAGCCATGCTATTATTAATTTGGTTTGTGTTTGATGATTTCAGGTTCGCAAGTTGCTAACAAAGATAAGGGAGAAAAATACAACATTCTAAGGCTGGATGTTTGGATGACACTGATCCTCGTCTAGATGTGGTTCAAACCATCCATCTACCTAGAAATCCCACACAGACATCCGGATGATACTAATCCCTGTCCGGACAAAAATCCTCACCAATGATAGGACGCCACCAGAGGGAAACACGTCACAACCGTCCTTCATACGTTTGGACGGGATATGCAGACGTTCGGATGGGATTACCACTCCAAGCATCGTTATGATGATGTCAGCCCTATTCACAAACGACGCAGGCGTCCAGATGAGGTATACAGGTGTCTGAACGGAACATTACGGCGTCAGGACGGCTTCGGGTGGTGAAAATGACTATAAATAGAACACTTGCAATTTCTTTTGAGGAGGATTCGATTTTACCTTTCATTTCCAGCTTATACCATGGAAAAGAGTTTCCTTCAAGGGGAAGGAAGCTAGGGAGGAAATAGAAAGAGATAGGAAGAGTGGGAAAGGTGGTTAGCACTATACACATTGTAATCAGGCTATTTGTAACGACGTATTGCAATTCAAGATCAATGGAATCAAGTTCAATGGCTGACTAATCTTCTATCTAAGGCAAAGATGAAGCTCCAACTTCGCGTAATGTGTATGTTTTGCTAAGCTTTTAGTTTTCATTATTTGGATCAATGTTGTATGAAATCGAACCACGGCTTTCGTAAAAGTCTTCTTCTTTTTCTTGTTTGTTCATCGTGATTTCATGACATACAACAAGAATTCATTGATTTGTGCAAATCAAACTATGATAGATTCTATCTCGTAAGACACATGGCGCTGTCAGACAATCCATGCCTTAGAGACGGGTCGTGCTAATAAGACAACTCGTGCTAAGCCAAGATAATCTATGCTAGTTGCTAAAACACGAATATCTTTAGACAAACATCGTGTGGACTTGTTACCTGCATGGTGTTTAATGGATCCAGATAATGAGTAGTAGATAGCTAGAAAGTTTCATTACAAAGGGTTGGAGCGGATTCAAGCCTTAAATCATTTTTCTCTCGACTTTTAGTATTTTCATTATTGTCTTGTATTTTCATATTAGTTTACTCACTCAAAACCAAAACTACGTTTACTTGAGAATTAGAATAGATTCAATTGGAGTAATAATAAATTTAACCTTGTCCCTGTAGATCGATACTCAACTTGCTGCTATACACTTTTCATTCTTAAAAGAGCACAAGTAGTTTTAAATATTCACTTTGATACGGCATAATAACGACAAAATTTTAGCCCAATCAGTTCCTTAATGACAATCTGGATGAATGCATCTACATGGTGCAACTAGTTGGATTCATAGCAAAGTGCCAAGAGCACATGGTGTGCAAGCTTAAGAAGTCCATTTATGGACTTAAGCAAGCATCAATGTCTTGGAACATTTGTTATGATCAGGTAATCAAATCTTTTGATTTTGATCAATGTCCGGATCGTGTGTGTACAAGAGATGCAATGGAAAAATAGCGGTGTTCTTGGTACTATATGTGGATGATATCTTGCTTGTTGAAAATGATGTGGGAGTGTTTTCTTCAGTGAAGGTGTGGTTGTCAATTCGATATAAAGAACTTGGGAGAAGCCAGTCACATCCTTGGGATCAAGATTATTCGAGATCGCAAGTAAAGGATATTGGAATTATGACAAACTACTTATATCGATACGATTCTTGCTCATTTTGGCATGCAAGATCCTAAGAAAGGGTTTCTCCCTTTCAAACATAGAATCTATCTATCGAAGGATCAGTGTTCTAAAACACTTGAAGAGAAAGATAAGATGAGAACAGTTCATTATGCTTATATAGTAGGAAGCCTCATGTATGCTATGTTGTGTACTAGACCTGATATCTACTTTGCTGTAGACATGGTTATCAGATTTCAATCTAATCCTAGGGAAGCACATTGGACTACGGTAAAACATATTCTGAAGTACCTGAGAAGGACTAGAAATTATATGTTGGTTTACCAGGCAGACAATCTAATTCCTTATGGATATACAGACTCTGACTTTATATCAGATAAGGATTCCAAAAAATATTCCTCGGGATATGTGTTTACCCTAGGAGGTGGAGTCATTACTTGGAGGAGTATCAAGAAATCATGTATTGCTAATTCCACCATAGAGGCTGAAAATGAGATAGCCTCTAACACAGCCAATGAGGCCGTTTGGCTCTGAAATTTCTTAATGGATCTAAATGTAGTCCCTTTAGTGCAATAAGCTATTACACTTTATTGTAACAATAATGGAGTTGTTGTTAACTCAAAGGAACTAAGGACTCATAAGAAGGGAAAGCACATCGAGCGTAAGTATCATCTTAGACGCGAATTCGTTCAAAGAGGTGGTGTGACGGTGATCAAGATTGCATCGGTGAATAACTTGGCAGACCATTTGGTAAAGAGTCTATCAGCAAAAAAACTTTTGATAGTCATATGTAGGAAATGGAAGTGAGATTTGTGGTATCAAGATTTGGAGCATAAGTGAGAGATTGTTAAGGTTTTATACTAAAAGACATGACTATGTAATGGATTAGTGTTTATTTGGATTATTTATTAATCAGTTATTTTTTTTCTTGATGAGAATCTTTATGGGCAATGTATGCATTATATCATATCATATTGTGCATGACTGTATCTTAGGTGAAATTTGACACACCACCAGTTGGACTATAACACAGTATCTCAGTAGGTTTGTCTTAACCATGAGAAATGGTATAGTTTTGAATCACTGTGTTAGTATACTTTGTGTGTATTGAACATGACCACTTTGAGGTAATTGTATTTATACTGACTATAAGATACAATTTGCACCTCGTGGTTATTATGAATGCTTATGCTCTTAATCCAAAGATAATTAATGGATGTGTACATTTAATGTTGTTGACTTTGATTCATTATAGAGTGAGGCGTTGTGGGCCAATAGTCTCGATGAGTTAGGTCACAATATTAAGTATATGATAACTGTTAATTATTAATAGAATTCATGTCCTTTTATAGGGATTGATGATACCCTCTTGAGGAAACTTATAAGTTCCGATTATATTAAACCATGCAGGTGGATATTAGTATCCGACATAACGAATAAGTTAAATGGAATGTCTCAAGAAATTTTATAGATATTAATTAAATAAATTATCCATAATTTATTTTAATCAATGGCTATCTGTAATCTTAACGTGGGGGGATATATGAGCATTTAATAATATGGAGCTCGAAATATAATTTTGAGATATGGGAAGGGAATACAACTATAATTCTATAGTGGTATGAATTGTAATTTATATAATTCGGAATTCATTCTGGTTGGATTAGGATTCCAAGTTATATAGGATGTCCAACCCATATTTCTTCTTGGGGTCCCTATCGTTGTCTATAAATACACCGCTATGTCTTCTGGGTAAAAAAAAAAACTTAATACTCGAAATATTGAGAGAGGTTCTGTGAAAACAAGGAGATCATATTTTTGAGACCACACTCAGTTCATGATCAAGGTGCAATAGGATTACAGGAGAAGATCGCGAGGTCAGTTGAACAAGATCATTGTAGTCGAGCTCATACTTCAATCAGATCAAACTGTGAAGGTTGTCAAGATCAAACCAGAGAGATCTCGAAAGTATAAACTCTAATTTTGTCTAGTATGGTTTCATATTTATTTTTGTATAATCTGTGCTCGTTGATCACTAGATCTCCTTGCTTTTTGTTAGCATGTTGTCCACTTACACTTCCATAGTCCTCCTGATCTCACACTTAAACATCCTATTGATAAACCGTTGGTAGTTCGCTCCTGCGTTCTTTAGTCCAAAAGGCATCGCCCGATAGCAGAACAATCCTCGCTCTGTGATGAAGGTTGTCTTCTCCTAGTTGGCGGGATTATTGTGGATTTAGTTGTACCCTGAGAAGGCGTCCATGAAGATGAGTAGCACGTGGCCTGACGTTGAGTCGACGAGCTGGTCAATCCTTGACAATGGGTAGCTATCCTTTGGGCATGCTTTATTCAAATTTGTGAAGTCTACGCACATGCTCCACTTTCCATTCGATTTTTGGATCAGGACAAGGTTTACCAGCCAGTCTGAGTACTGGACTTCTCGTATGAAACCTGTTTCCCCAACTTTTCCACCTCTTCTTCAATTGCCATGCTTTTTTCCCCTCAGTACACCCTGGGTTTTTGTTTGGGTAGGTGACAATGTGGGTTCACGTTTAAATGGTGTGACATGACTTATGGATCGATTCTGGTCATATCGTCGTGGGACAATACGAACACATTATTGTTCCTAAGGAATCGAATCATCACCATCCTTAAGTCGAGGGAGAGCCCCCCACCGATCTGGACCACTCGGTCTGTTCTCCCTTCTTCCAACTACACTGGCTCCAATGCCTCCGCTGGCTCTTCGCGTCACTCTTTCTCCTCATCTTGAACCTCTAGTGCAATATTGATCAACATTACTTCCTAAAGCCCTTACCCTTGTGAAGATCTTTGCATCCCCGGCATCGCTAACCCTCTTCACTCTGCTCCACCTGGAGGTTGTCACGTGGTGGTCCTATATCGTACAACTATTGTGTTAATAGCCAGTTCCATTAACACGACTACCAATTGAATCAGGTCTTGTACCTGCCCCTCGAGTGCATTTCATCCTTGCGTCGTGTTAGGCCTATGCCCGTCAATGGCATCGCCTGGCAAACTCCTCTCGGCGGGAGATTCAAGGTCCTCATCACGTTGGTTAACCAACTGAATTTGTATTAACAAGAATCGTCGTTCCCCCGGATGGCGCCAAACTGATGATGCTGAAAAATGGCGATAGTCCTTTGTTTGATTTACCGAGCAGCTCTTACACACAAGTCCAATGACCGGGGGTGGTTGGCCGATCGTGGATGCTCTAACGATCAAGTTAGAATTGTAGTGAAGAGAGAAGCTCTCAATGAATTTAGCAAATTATGAGTGCGTACCTCTTTCTTTAATTGGATTCCATATTTATGTTCTTGGCTGTCGCGTGATCAGAGGTTGACTGAGGACCGTGATTGGGGTGTGTTCCCTTCCTTGTTAAGGAGGTCCTATCTTTCCCGATGTGTTGCCAAATAAGGATCTTGCATGTAGTTCCCCCTTCTGTGTCGCGCAAACTGACCGACAAGGGAGCGCCCTTTACCTAGGCCAATCAAGCAGGGGCTACATGTCGGTATGGTATGGCTATAGGTCGTCAGTTGTCATGATTGAGCGTATGACTATCAAATCTTCCAGTAAGATTATCAATCTACCTCCCAGAATTAAATCTCCGTTTGTATGGGAGCATTTGAAATGATGGGATTTTAGGTTAAAGTTGGCAAGTTTTTCATAGGTAATGCTGATTTAGGTAACACAGATCAAGGAATAGTTTGAAACGAATACAAATTAGCTGTCACAGTAGCACAGTACAATAGTGCTCAAATAAGAGCACAATTTAGAGATATTTAACTTTCAATTCAAAAATCTGAATTCTTGAAGATTCTAGTCATATCTAACCATGGTAACTATGTATTTGTGCTACATACATCACGTCCCACTGCCCAATCTTAATCCACAAACTTCGATCAATGTGAGTGTGTGTGTGCGCGCGCGCGCATGGACACGTGTGTGTGTGTGTGTGAGAGAGAGAGAGAGAGAGGGAGAGAGAGAGAGAGAGAGAGAGAGAGAGAGAATGATGAAGTCTTGTTCACGCGAGTTCCAGATTTTTAGCTTGCTGTAGCCTTTTCTATTGTAGGCGATGGAGAAGCTATAGCGGTTATAGGCGACAAAGAAGCTACAACTTTCGACGGCGACGATGAAGCCATGGAAGTGGTGGTCCCAGATCGAGAGAGAGGTTGGGGAGCGTCTGCAAAAAGCACTATCATTGGATTGAAATTTGGAGGAGAATGATATTGAACAAGAGAATCCAAAATGACGTCGTTTTGGGTTCAAAAGAACTAGCTTTCCTTGGCTCGAAATGGTGTTGTTTCGATTAAAAAATGACATATTGTTGGATTATTTTTATTTTTCAAAGTTCTTTTAATTTCCAGACATAGTTTTTAATTTTTTTTAAAATCTCTCGTCGACATGAATTAATAATTTATAAAAAATTAATGCAAAACATAAAATTGCAAAAATAATCTAAAATAAAAGTTGGACCAAATTGGAATCCAATCCAATAAGAGACAGCTTATGTTCAGTATCAGTTCTCAATTTTTAATCGACAAAGGAAGACATAATTAACAATTTATAATTTGTACAATATGATTTCGAGACTCAGGATTAGGGTTTTGAGTTTCGAGTTTAGGATTTTGGGTTAAGTGTTTGTGTTCTAGGATTTAGGAAATGGGTTTACGTTTTAGGGTTTGGGGTTTTTGGATTTATAGTCTTGGAGTTTTTGGATTTAGGGTTTGGGTTTTAAAGTTTTGGGATTTAGAATTTTGAAATTTGAGATTTCATATTTAAGATTTAAAATTTCGAATCTCGGGTTTAGAATTTAGAATATAAGATATAGGTTTAGGGTCTATAGTTTGGAGTGTTAGGGTTTATGGTTTAGGTTATCAGGTCTAGGGCAGTCGTAGCATCAAATTTCTCCCTTGTCTAGAACAACAACAAAATAATAGGAAAATTATGGCTTGGTTTGAATTTGGTTTAAAATGACGTTGTTTTGAACCAAAAGTTTGAATGGCGAAATAATTTTCTCATGCAAAACTTTCCTTTTGTGAGAAATGTTTTTCGTCATGTATTGATTTCAAATAAATTGAGTGACGAAATAACTTTACTTTTATGAGGAACTTTTTTCGTCACATGTTAATTTCAAATATTTTGGATGACGAAATAAGTTTTTTCAAAACTTTCCTTTTAATATATTGGGTGATGGAAGATATTTTTTCACGAAAAAACTTTCCTTTTGTGAGAAATTATTTTCGTCACCTATTTGATTTCAAAGAAACTAGAGGGCTGACACATGTGCAAGTTGACTTTTGTTAAAATTTAAATAGTTTGTAACATCCTTTTTTTATATTTTCCAATATTGTATTATTATTTTTAAAAATAAATAAAAGAAAAAACAAGTAAAAAAGGGGAAAAGAGAACGGAAATGTAATTTATGGAGATAGTGGTAAAGAAAAGTAGCTACTAATTTAATTATTTATTGGTTTGCTCTTAGCACTTGATATATATGGATTAAAAGATTTGGAACGTCAAATTTTTAATTCTAAGGCGTAATTTTGATTGTAGAAAAGTTGACACAATGACAAACACCAAACTGGTGCTCTCTTTTTATATATACAATAAATTATATGACAAAATAAATTTTCTCACGCAATAACTTTTCTTTTAATAATTTGGATGACGAAATAAATTTCCTCACGCAAAAACTCTTTTTGTAAGAAATGGTTTTCATCACCTATTAGTTTTAAATAAATTAGAGGACTGACACATGCGATGCATGTGCAAGTTAATTTTTATTAAAATTTAAATAGCGCGTAACATATTTTGATATATTTTGTAATATTGTATTGTTATTTTAAAAATAAATAAAAGAAAAGCACGTAGAAAAAGGGGAATAAAAGAATGTAAACGTGATTTATGGAGACAGTTGTAAAGAAAAGTAGTTACTAATTTAATTATTTATTGGTTTGCTCATAGCACTTGATATGGATTAAAAGATTTGAAAGGTCAAATGTTTAATTGTAAGGAATAATTTTGGTAGCAGAAAAGTTAAAACAATGACAAACACCAAAGTGATGCTTTCCGTTTATATATAGAATAGATTGAGTGACGAAATAAGTTTCGTTGCGCAAAAACATTTCTTTTAATAAATTGGATGACGAAATAAAAATTTTCACGTAAAAACACCATTTTGTGAGGAAATACTTTCGTCAACTATTAGTTTCAATTAAATTGGTTGATGAAATAAATTTACTCACGCAAAAGTTTCCTTTTGTGAGGAATTTTTTTCATCATC